>VZDJ01000090.1:11923304-11973684 GCA_008694505.1 Cyanoderma ruficeps | reverse complement strand
AAACAGCAACAACAGCAGCAACAACAAACAGGAAAAAAAACCAGAGACACAGTAACGGCCTTCTCTCAGTGGTCAGGCACTTTCCCCTTTGTTGTAGTTATGGTCACAGCCAGCAGGGGCACTGTTGGCTCCTGGCCAGGCAGGGCAGGTGCGATGATTCCTCCACGGCTGCAGGGGGCGCTGTGACACAAGCTCAAGAGCCTCTCCACAGAGTTAATGGCGCCTCAGCGCCATGGAAAGAGAGAGAAGGGGCTCCCTTTGCAAATTCATGAAGGGCAGCTGGTCTCAGGGCCACTCCGGAGGTGAAATGGACTGTAGCAGGAACCTCGGAGTAGCAGGCTGGAACAGCAGAAGTGAGTGCACCCAGCATGGTAAAACAAGTGTAGCAAAAACACCAAAGCAATGACAGGAGCTACAGGGTATCCACAGGGCAGGCATAGTGTTGGATTTTTACTTCCAAATAATGGGATGGGACTTCCAGGAGACGTTCCTCGAGCTTTATTGCAACATCAGCCTCAGTACAGGGTGAGACAACAAAGATGGCAGCAGCTCACGTCTTGCTAACAGCAGCCAAAATTCTAACCAACAGCAAATTGTTAAAAGCTTAGAGGCATCTGCATAAACCAGTCATTAAAACTACACATATACCTTATATCTAACAATACATGCTTGTTTCATATTTCTCATTACTCAGGAATTTTTTCTACTCATCTATAAACAAAGCACACAGCCTCATTATTAAACTTTTCTATTATCTTGCTTAACATATTTTTCTGCTTGCTAAGGCCTAACTTTACACAGCACAAAACTACAGTCTTATTGTTCTATGTCTTCATTCATGTATCTTTTTAACTTTAGGCCTACATCCACACTGCTATGAAAGCTTTCTGCTTTGTCTGTTTCCCACAATTCCCCCTCTCGGTACAACCACAAAGAAACCCTCTTAATACCTTTGTCAATTCTTAACTGTCTTATATTGCAGAGCTTTACTACAGTGTGTCCTTTAAAAATGCATTTCTTTTTGCTTATCTAAGATACCTCTTTGCTTATTGAAGACACCTAAGTACCAGTCCAAGTACTTACACCAAAAACTTGCTTGCTTTAAGCACTTCAACTTTAGACCACAGCAGTTCTAATGCTGCAAAATATTTGGTCTGTTCCAAAGATGTAAATCAAATTTGGTAGTAATTGCTATTTCTTGTTTTGATGAGTCTTGTCTGTTCCAAGGTCTTAATTCAAAGCCTTTATCTATGTCTACATTTGCTTACAGTACTTTGGAGTCAGCAGGCAACTGCACAAGACTCTGTGATCTCTCCGTAAGATTTTCAGAATTCTCTGTAACTTCATTTCCCACATCTCTCTCTTGGACTATTAAGGCTTCTTTGATGGTTCTGTCCATTATCTGTTGCACACACCAAAGTATACAAGGTACTACTACTAATATCACCACTAAAATAACCGATACATGCAAACCTCTTTCAAAATTTCCTTAACCAAGGTGCAAAGTTCCATCCTTTGAACAAATTGTCTGACCATGACCCATTGTCTTTTTTGATTTGAGCTGTTAAATCTTTCAGCTTTTGTATGCTTTTGTGGATGGATTCGGAATGGTCAGACAGGTTCATAGAGCACAATCCTTCAAATTCCTCACAGCTATGTCCATGTGTCAGTAAAAGAAAGTCAAATCCTGCTCTGTTTTGTAGGGTGGCTTTTCTAACACTGCTGACGTCTGTCAGCATATCACTGATTGCAAGGAATGTGGCATTAGTTTGCTTACTCAGCCAACACCCTATCTGATCTAATTGTTTCAATGCCATGATTGAAGCAAATTGGGGTAGAAACTAACCTGCTGAAACTCTTTTTGCAACTTTCCAGGGCATAAAATCACTCTTACAATTTTCTTATATGGATGGGCAAATCTTTTCCCTCTATGTTTTTTCTTAATGGCTGCTTTAGCACTAGGTGCTATCACAGTGAGCATTCCAATACTGCATGGATTATCTTCAAGGCATGATGGAATGCCTTGCCAAGCCTTATGTCCACAAATGAACTAGTATCCTTTTGGTAATTGTTGTGGATATTGGTCAGCTCCAGAAGACCCACCCCAACAGTCCGAAAAAACTTGAGTTTCTAAATGCAAAGTAATGGGGAGTAAGACTGTACTTTGAGGGATCGCTTTCTTGCCAATCACTAGCTGAAAACATAAGGCAGAGATCTATTGTTAAAGAACCAAGAATTTCCAATTCTTGGGGTTTGGATATTGCTTTGGGAAGTTCTTTGGTCCAAATGTCCCAGTCACTTATGGGATTGCTCCCGTTAGCAACCTCGCCTGGTTTACTATTAACTTGCTTTTTGGTCAAAGGATCATAATATATAGGTATCGACCAATCTTTTACTGGCACACAGACTAGACATGTTGAAAAGAGCTTTTCTGGGTTTGGATTTGACAGGCATATGGTGTCTGAACCTGCAGCCTTGGCTAAGGCAACCCAAACATTTGTTTTTGGTTGTTCCGCAGGCAAATCTGCACTGCATAAGATAATCAAGACTAGCACGCAACCAGCATAGCGCTCGATTTTGCTCAATACCTTTTGTGAGCTATTTTTTGGTAAAAGACTTTTCCATGTATCTCAGTTCCCAAATTCTGCTTTTGTACTTTCCCAAATTTGTTGTTTGGGACTAGGCAGCTATAGCAAGAAGGGGTAATTTAACTTTAGGCCTACATCCGCACTCCTATAAAAGCTTTCTGCTTTTTCGATATCCCACACATAGGATATCAGGCTAAAGTGTAGCAAAAAGCCTGAAGCAGTGGCAGAAAACAACAGGGCTGAGCAGCAGCAACATGGAGATGCTCCCTCAGAGGGGGAAGGGATGGTGTCCCAAGTTTTGTCCTGAAGCACCTGAGTAGATGGTGAGGGTCCTTACTAGTGAGGTTGGGTATTGAAAAGATCGCAGTTCAGAGGCCACTCTTACACACAAAGACTCATCCACGGCAGGAGAAACAGTAAAGGGCTGACCTCTGTGGTGGCAGTGAATTCTCCCCCACAGTGGCACCAGCCCAACCATTCCCCTCTGGTCCTGAGGGCGAGAGAGAGGAGCTGAGGCCAGCCCCTCGCCCTCCAGGTAAAATCTTGCAGTATCGCTGCACTTTCCAAGAAAAAGCTCCCTAGCCAAGAGAAGGCAACAAACCGCACCCTTCCCCCTCCTCCTCTTCCCAACCGCATCTTTTGTCTCTCAAGTAGCCATCTTCCAAGTTACCATCTCTTGGGCAACAAATGGGAGAAAAATTCCCCAAGCGAAAAGAAATAAATAAATAAAAGGAAAAATCCTAGCCTCCAATACAGAGTTGATAGCGAGTGGGCTCCACTATGCATTAGCCCCTTATAATTGACAACTCCAAGTGACTCACATTCAACTACTGTGTACAGAGTTGAAAGAGAGTGGGCCTTAGTCATTAGCAATTTTTCATCCTGGCTGCAAATCAGGTCAATAAATTTCTTTGAAGGTTCAGTAACGAAGATATTATTCCACTTGTACTATTATTCAGGCAAGAAAAATAAAATTCCAAAGCTGTGTGTTAAAAAAATAGATGCTTGCTAGACACCACCATCTCCTGGTAATAGTGTTTCTGATAAATTCAAGAGGGGCTTAGCCCAGGTGCAGTTTATCAAGGCTGATCTCTAATGAGCGTTAGATCATAGTGTCACCTGGGGAGGAGGGGAGGAGGATGCACTGGCACAATCCATCCTGCAACTGAAGTCAACTTCTCTGGGCCTCTGCAGTGGGTCACTTAATACTGGAATATTTTGGAGTCTTAATATGACTGACTGGCTTAGTCCTGTACATTAGATCACAAGAATATCTGCTTCTTCCCTATTAAATTCCTGTGACAAGAGGAAAACTGTGGTATTACTAATGAAACAGTGGTAGGGCTTAGTCCTTCACTTGCAATCGGCGTCAGGGTGATCATTTATGAAAAGCAAAGTTCAAGGGGTTTTTTAACCCCTTCTGAAAAAGCAGCACTTTACTGTCCCTACCCAACTTCTTCATGTTAGTGTCCTAGTAGAAAATCGGCAGTCTTTTTTCTTCTGGATAGGAGCTGTCCCTAGGTACGATAGTCTTTGAAGTTGTCTTGTCTAATTTATCTCGGTAGATAAATCTTGGCAAAGTATTTGTTTGGGTTTTTTTCCTCCTAGTGTGCCTTTAGGTTTATAAAAAAATATGATGCCTTTCATTGGAATAAGCAATTTTGGCTGAATTTGGATTCATAGGTGAAAATGGTGTGAGCATCCATCAGAAGTATGAGGGTTCCACACTGACTATAAATGGGGAGGCAAGTCATAAGTCTGACAGATTTTGATTGTAACCATATGATTTCTTGTTTAATGTAGTTCATTCTATGGAACGAGATAAATTCACGTACATATATCTTGTCATTGTATGGCAGTTACATGCCTGATACATCTACCATACTGCTTTTTCTGTAATATTGTAGCTTTCAGGAAGAGAAGATCATGGAGTCACAGAATGGTTTGGTTTGGAAGGGACGTTAAAGCTCGTTCCAACATGCCTGCCATGGGCAGGGACACCTTCTACTACGCTGTGTTGCTCCAAGCCCTGTCCAACCTGGCCTTGAACACTTCCAGGGATGGAACAGTGTGTTGATTTGGCACAGTCTGGTTTTTGGTAGTGGGGAAGGGCCACAGAAGTGGCTTCTGTGAGAAGCTGCTGGAAGCTTCCACCATGTCCGACAGAGCCAGTCTCTCATGGCTCTGAAGATGGACATGCTGCTGGCCCAGTTAGAGAGGTTGGTAACGCCCCCGCAATGACCTATTTGAAAAGAAAATCCAAGCAGCACAAAGCCGGTTTCTTTTCCAAGGGTGGCGAGGCGCTGCTGCTGGAGCTGTCCTGGCAGGATGCAGCGATGCACCCCCGTGGCTGTTGCCATCTTGGCACGGGCCATGGCGATTCTTGCCTGCCTGGCCTCCCCTGGCCAGCTGTGCTGCAGGCAGAAGGGCAGGGGCAGCAGTGGCGGCTTCTTCCCGGCGCCCCGCATGCAGGGAGGCGTTAAATGGTGCCAATCCCATGGCGGCTGCCACTGCCTGTTTGGTGGCAGCAGGGCTGCCTGGCTGGTGGTGAAAACATGGTGAGTGACTCTTCAGCACAGATCCTAGATGGGATCGACCTCTCAGCGTTGCAGGATCCTGTAGAAATCTTTGAATCGGTGGAACTTGTTGGCAATGGTACCTACGGGCAGCTGTTTTATTTCCAGTCAGAGAAGAGGAGGAAGTGAGGACATGTAAGAGAAAACAATATGGCAGCACTAAGGTCAGTGGAAAAAAANGGGGGGGGGGGGGGGGGGAAGGGGGAGGAAGTGCTCCAAGCATTGGAGCCAAGATTTCTCTTCAAGCCATGGCGAGGACCATGGTGAAACAAACTGTCCCCCTGTATGTATGAAGTCCACGGGGGATGCAAAGATCCACTCGCAGCCTGTGGGAAAACTACTCATGCCAGGAGCAGATGGATGCCAGAGGAAGCTGTGATCCAATGGGAAACCCAGACAGAGAGAGGGCCCTTGCTTCCAGAAATAGAGAGGGAGCCCTTGCTGCCAAACTAGAGCAGCCTGTCCTTAAAAGACTGCACCTCACGGACAAGTGACCCATGCCACGACAGTTTTGGAAAGACTGTTTGCCCATAGGAGAGACCCCATGGCATAGCAGAGACTCCTCTCTCTGAGCGAACAGAAAAAGGTCTTAGGTGACAAACTGACCAAAAGCTCCATGCCCTGTCTCCCTGCACTCTCAGTGAGAAAGAGGGAGGAGCTGTGGAGGAAAAAAGGTTTTTAAAGGTTTATTTTACTTCTCATTATCCTCCTCTGACTCTGTTAATAAGAAATTTACCTTATACCTTTAAATTCGAACCTGTTTTTTCCTTAGAGTGTTTTTCTCCCAGTTCTCATCTCAACTCATGAGATCTTCATTAATTTTTTTCCCTCTCCTCTGCCCAACTATAACAGAAGAGAGTGAGCAAGCGACTTTTGTGGGTGCCTGGTTTGGTCAACATTAAGCCACAACAGGCAGCCACAGCTTCTCTGGGCAACCTGTGCCAGGGCCTCACCACCCTCACAGGAAAGAACTTCCAAATATCCAGTCTAAACCTCTCTATCAGTGGGAAAGCGTTCTCCCTTGTCCTGTCATTCCAAGCTCTTGTCCAAAATCTATCTCCAGCTCTTTTAGTGCCCCTTTAGGCTCTGGAAGAGGCTCTGAGCTCTCCCCAGAGCCTTCTCGTCTCCAGGCTGAGCACCCCCAGCCCTCCCAGCCTGTCTCCAGAGCAGAGGAGCTACAGCCATCAGAGCATCTCTGTGGCTTCCTCTGGACTCCCTCTAGCAGCTTCCTGTTCTTCTGATGCTGAGGGCCTCAGAGCTGAACACAGCATTCCAGGTGGAATTTCACAAGAGCAGAGCAGGTGGGGAGAATCTCCTCCCTTGACCTATTGCTCATACCTCTTGATGTAGCCCAGGATACAGTTGGCCCTCTGGACTGCAAGTGCAGATAAATATCTAGAGAAGGTGTGAGGACTTTCTGGACTATTATGAGCTGTATTTATGAATGAGTTCTTTTTGCTAATAAATATTCTAGATTTTGTTGTTCCCAAACTTCTCCTCTGTATCTGCAGCTGGCAGTATTACCGAAGGCAGTTTCAGTGCTGAATCAGTAGTGGTGGTTCAAGTATTGCCAGAATACCAGCTGCTGTTTCGGATTTTGCCACATTCTTCTGCATGCTGATTTCTTCCTCAGAGCAGCAAAGCTTCAGGAAAGAGTGTGCTGCCTTGAAAGTCTTGTGCATGTACCCATGATAGCACGATGACCTCAGCCATCACCAACAAGTGAGGCTGTAGTATCTTGCAGTGTCCTCTTCAGGTGAGCTCTTAAATATGGTAAGCTAAGTGTTTCCTTGAGGAACAGCAAGTCCTGTTGCAATGGAGTGATTACTCCATTTTGCATGGATGTGAGAGAACTATCTTTCTCATCTAGGACCAAGCTGAATGTAATTTAGCTGCACAATTGGTAAGGAAAATTGTCGTATTAACAAATCTTGTCATTATTGTCATATAAACAAATTTTTTGTTTAAATGCTGGTGTTTCCAGTTAGCTAGTGCTAGCCAATGCTGGTTTTGAATATTCAGCTGTTGACCTCCCAGTGAATTGCTGCACACTGTCTAACTGTATCCCCTTTCAGCATTACCTGCTGAGATGACCCACCATAATTCTTCCCATAATTAGCTTCTAAAGGTTATTTTCATCTCTATGCTGATGTGAGTTAAGTGTGCAAATTTGCACCTGATGATTTCTGACAATAGTGAAGCTTTTCCAGTAATATTTCTAACTTCAGCTTTTATCTTGTTTTCCATGCAGAGTTACACAACAGTCTTTGGCAGCATCATATCTCAAAGGCTTCAGCTTTCTTTCTCTCAGAAGAATTAGCTTTTCAGTTTCTGCCTGGAGTTTGCTGTGGAAATGATGGGGTTTTTCACCAGTCAGGTTTTCAGATAACTCACAATGTAGCTATTTGCAGATGGTTTTAAGGCAGGTGTAAAAATTGCTGGATCAGCTCCTGTAAAGCCACATTACCTTGACAAAGCCAATCTTTAATTTCTCAGCAATGATCTCCTTTATTAAACCTGTGTGATCCTTTGTGAGTGAATTCAGCTATTGCATATCAATTTGCCCTTAATTATAAATTTGCTTATGTCCTCTTTTGTAAGTATTTTTCCTGCTGGTGTTAATGATTTAATAATTTAATTTAAGCTGATGGGGTTTAGCCATTCATGAGGGTAGAGCTTTGGGGAAAGTACATTATTTTACCTGTGTTAAAATACTACCTAGGCAGGGAGACCAGAGGTAATACCTAAGAACACTAAGGAAATGCTCTGTTGGTTGTTCCAGTTGTCAGGATATGGGATGTTGGATTGTGAGTGATTTTGCTCTGCAGTTTCAGGCATTTTTTTTTTTTTTAATTTCTTCTTGGAACATCTTCCATATGCTATAATATTTAAAGTGTATTTTTAAATACTGACTGGCAATCTGCGAAACACCATTTTAGCATGAATGAGGTCATACGCTACTAAAATACTACTTATACTAGGACACTGAGATGAATTGAAAGTAGCACAGCTAAAAAGTGAAGGCAACAGGTTCACTATTAGATTGCAGATATTGGCTTCTTTTAACAACTGTAGAATAACTCACACTTCATCCTAATACTTTTTGAAAATTTGCATGTTTCCACTACCGAATATCAGTAAGTCCCAGTGTTCCTAATTTAGAGTATATTCCTTTAAGGTGCTTTCGACTAATAAAACATGATATCCTCTTCTAGCACATCACCAATTTCCTTATGTGATGCAGGACTGAAAGAATTTTGGTTGGATACCAGGCATCTGATGACTGAGAGTATTCTGAAAAAGGAACAGGGCAGGTTGTGCTCCTACACAGAAAAAACCCCAAACCCTGGAGTTATCAGCATTTTGTAATTTTCACAGAGATAACTGTAAGGTGTATGTGCAGTCTGTCAGGGAGAAGTATTTTTTGTGTTGCAAAAAATTGGAGAGTAATTTGTTTTGGTGCAATTATTTTAATCACCTGTTTAGTAAGTAAGAATTGTGGGATTTATCTCTACCCAAATGCCTTGACTATTAATATGAGCAAGTCAATGAAGTGAAGCATCCTAGACTTCAATTTCCCAATTGTTTAAAATTGAGATCTTCCCTAGTTTACTCTTATAAAGTAATTTAAAGAACTTTTTAAAATATGCTGTTTGAGTCCATGTTGTTGAGAGTTCTAGCACAATCATCCCAAGAATAGATAGATGATAAAGCAATTACAGTCAAATCATTCATCCTGATGCTTCAAATTTGATCTTCTGTATGCAGAATGCTGTAAGAGTCTCACATTTAAAAAATATGCCACCTCCCATAAAGTATTTTCAGGTGATTCATCATTGTGTAAAGCACAGAGCTGATATTTAAATGCAAATCAAGGCCCTTTTGGTTTGTGCAGTTTTTGATCTTAGTCCACAATTTAGAGGCAGCACACTTCACAGAAAGGTGCAACTGTGTCCAGTTCTGGACTTCTCGGGACAAGAAAGACATGGAGCTACTGGTGAGAGTCCAGCAGAGGGCACAAAGTTGATGAGGGTCCTGGAGCATCTCTGATGAGGAGAGACTGTAGGAGCTGGGCCAGTTTAGTCTGGAGAAGACTGAGATGAGATCTCAATAATCCATACAAATATTTGCAAGGAGGGTGCCAGACTCTGGTCAGTGGTGCCCAGTGACAGGACAAGGAGCAATGGCCATAAACTGAAACACAAGAAATATCACCCAAACATAAGGAAGAACTTCTTTCTATGGGAGAGTGGCAGAGTACTGGCACAGGCAATCCAGGAATCTTTTGAAGTCTCCCTCTCTGGAGACATTCCAAACCCACCTGGACGCATTCCTGTGTTACCTGCTCCAGGTGACCCTGCCTTTTTGTCCCCTCTGGAGATCACTCTGCCTGGCAGGAGGGGTTGGACAGAGTGATGTCCAGAGGTCCAAGCCTAAACACTCTGTGATTGCATGAGTCTCTGAATAATACAGGTTTGACTAGGAACAGTGAAATTTTTAAAAAACATGGATACAGTGCCTACAAGACGTAAAATGATGATGTACTTAATTTGCAAATGCACATGCTGTTTAAACTGAGTGCAACTGAAGTGTCAGTCTAGAAATGTGGAGTGTCAGAGCCATCTGGAAAAGAATGCCCTGCACTATTCAGACATCGTTTCTGTCCACAACCCTTGCTGTCATGGCTACTGGGAATTTTGCCTGTCATTAAGTTTTATGTAGAGAGCCTTTCTTAGGCTTTACTGTAATGGCATGTAACAAAGGTAGAAATACTATCTGAATGCCATCTGTCCATACAAAGCAATATCTTATGATTTGGGGAAAACCCTGGCTCTATGAAAACTGGTGCAGAATATATTTTGTGACTCTACTGGACCCGGGATTTTCTGTATCTTCCAACAAATACTTTCACAGTAATTGGATGTGGAACTGGAGATCAATACCAACTGCTGGTAATATTGAGCTGTAGAATATTACTTGGAGTAATGGTTGTGATCAGAGGCAAATCTGTCTTCTGCCCCTTCCAAAGGAGACATTTAAGGAGGAATCCTCAATCTTTTCAGAAAGACATTGAGAGAAGATAAAATGGTCAGTGTATCCATAGTTGCAGTCCAGCTTTCCACTAGCTGTTTGGTCCAGAGCTCTGAATTCCCACTGCAGTTAAAAGACAGCCTCAAGAGATACCTAACTAATAGTGTATATTTCTGATGCCTTCCCAGGTCATTGCTGGGGTAAAGGTAGCGTGGGTAGGATATTTTTTGCGGTTTAGTAATTTTGGAGTATAAAAAAGGTCTTTTGAGACCACAAGGGCAACTACTAGCTTCCTGAGTTTTGCCCTGGTAGGATCAGTCCTGGACTAGGGCCAGAAGGTGAGAGAGTGAGGAAGGATGAAAATTTGACTTCAGACCTTCATGTCATTATTTGTCCTGCAACCTTTCTATATCTCAGCTGAGCTAAGGGAATCTAGGAATATGTCTATAAAGATCTGGGTTAGATAAGCTCTTTCCGTTGGGAATTTAAAAATGAAATATATCTTCACATGCATTTTGA
Source organism: Cyanoderma ruficeps (assembly GCA_008694505.1). Lineage (NCBI taxonomy): Eukaryota > Metazoa > Chordata > Aves > Passeriformes > Timaliidae > Cyanoderma > Cyanoderma ruficeps. The sequence continues at coordinate 11,962,970 of VZDJ01000090.1, read as the reverse complement.
AGGAGACCCCCTTTTCAAGCACTAAACAATGAAGATATTCTGTAAAATCATTCTGTAATTGTTCTCCATTTGTTTTAATGACAGTGGTAGCACTTGATCAAAGAAGTCATGTAGGTAGTACATGTGCATGTCAGGGATTAAACTTTTATTTTTTGGCAACAGAAAAAACTTTAAACGGAAGGAATTAATCTCTTTTAATACTTAAAGATTTATCTCTTAAATTGCTTGCCAGTAGTTTGAAAAAAAATGCTATCTGAAAACACACTAGGAAATCCTCTGAGTTCAGCCAAATCTCTGATTGAGTCAGCTTCATTCATTACTACCATCACCAGCTGATCTATAAATACATGTGCTTTTACAGTCTATGCATTCTGAGATTTTCTTGTTATCTCCTCAGAAGAGAAGGGCTAGTGGCTTCTCTTAAACAAGCCTGGCCTAGCCAAAGCCAGCATGAATGTAAGCCTAAGAGGCCAAGCCCATCGGTTGTTGTTAGCTTTGATAGTCACTGCTATCCTTTGAGAGTGTGCTTGCAGCCAGTCCAAGTTGGCAGTGTCAGCCGAAGCTGATTGGAGCTGCAGACATTTTTGCTGACTGGAGTCATGCTATCTTTGCCAGTTTGCTGGAATAGACACAGACACTGATTGGGTCATGCTGAAAACATTCCTGTCCTATGAAGCAAGTCTGTTTATATTTCAGGTTTGCCAGGACTAATGAATTAAAAATCTTGGGCTCACCACAGTTTGCTGCTTAATAATGCCTGTGACAGAAGGATTTTTTCCTCCCTGAAGTGTGACAGCATCATAATCCCTCATCCCTGACAAGGAGAGAAAGGAAAAGCAGAATTGTGGAGAAAAGTGGAAAAGGGTTATCTTTTGGGACCGCAAAGCCCATGGGAAGTGCAGGTAGCAGCATGTTGCCCTGACAGCTGTCTCAGCTTCTCAGACCTTGTCAGTTTATTGCTATGCAGCAGGTGCAGCCTTTTCTTTTATTGAAGCTTTACTCCATAAAGGCAACGACAAGCCAAGGCAGTGGCTGGCCCTGGATTATACAAGTGCAGACACTCTTCTAAGTGAGGTAAGGCAACAGGTGTGAAAAAAATCCATAGAGCTGTAACAGCTTTTAATCTGAGTTCTGCTGCAGGTTTTTTACAGAGGAACAGCAGCTAGCCAGCTCTACAGGCAATTGTTGGGAAGACGAGAGCTGCTCATTAAATCTCATTAAGTTCCAGGTTGCCCACTCAGTCTCATCTCTGTCCACAGTGATACTGTTCATCATTCATGGAGAAAACGTGGGAAATTGGGGGCAGTTGGTCTGTATGTTTCCTAATACCACTTTGTTTGCACACAGGCTACTTCCATCCCTCTCTGTTCTCTGTGGTTGCTTTTTGTGATTAAGAGCTTGAGGATTTTGCAAAAAAACGAGTGAAGGGATAAATGCAGTATAAAAAATGACAACAGGGTCAATGCTGTGTATGAAGATGAGATTTCTTTTTTATGAATTAGAATAAAATGAAAACTTTCTTTTGTGTTTCAATAGAATTCACTATTTCTAACTGAAAGGGTATTGATTTTTGCCCTCCCAGAGTAGATGGGTAAAAGAACTAATTTAAAAGCATTGCACACTACAGAGTATGTGATAAAATAACAGTCTTGTAGCAATTTTGTTATGGCAACTTTAAAAACTCTAGGAGAATGCATCCTTTTAATTTCTTAGGCTGTGATGTGAAGTGTGAAGTATGCTTTTATGTGGAAGACTGCTTGAGATAGTCAGTGTCAGGGAAAGTGTGCGAATAGCACAGAACAATGAACAGCCTTATTTTAAGGATTTGCTTATCATTCAAAATCTCTTCATTCTGTTTTTTTTTTCTTTACTTTGTTTTGGGAAGTAAGGGAAATATGTTAGAGAATTTTGTATTTGTAATTCTGTTGTTTTTTAAAAACAATGAGATGTCTCAGATGAAGTGAGGGTGGGGAAGAGATCAAGAATGCTCAGAAGTTAAAAATTATTTACTCTGAGGCAATGCACTTCAAAATAAAATATTTCAGTTGACTCCAAGGTTCTTTTCCTGAATCTAAAAGATACATGGCTGCTATTTATTAAGATTTTGTTTGCCTCTGCTCCTTAGATAACAGTTTCATTTTTGTGGGTCTTGAATACTAGTAATGGGGAATTAAGAGCAATCCCTGATATCCTTCGTATATGAGCAGAGAGAGACACTTTCAGCTTCAAATAAAATTTATTCGAAGTAAGTATTTTAGATTATTTGTTGTTATTGTAAGAAAAGATTATGCACTTCAAATAACAAGTAACCATATCACTCTGCTAGCTAAATATAAACAGAGACAAAGCAAATAAACAAGAAATGCTGAAATGAATGGATCCAATGTAAATTTGATCCTCTTCCACTGATTGCATGGCATTGATGCCGGAGAAGTGTTTGATTCACTTGTGCACCACCAAAGAAGATTATACTCCTGAAATAGTGTTCTGTTCTATTGACTTTCTGAGACTGCCAAATAATTCAGTATGAATTAGAATGACTTGGTAGAATTTTCGTGCAATACAGTAGCTACTTTACTAAAAAACTGCAAGACTATTGGCTTAGAAAACTGGCTCTTGTCTTCCCTAGCTAAATGTTCTGTTGTCTGCTGACAGTGAACTAGTAAATTCATTGTATTTTCCTGATGAATTTGGTTTCTAATTCTCTAAATAGTTTTTATGGTAATTTAAAAGCATACTTTTCCACATATTTGGTATGAATTCAATGTGTACGGGATAGCAGCCCAGAGTCCTAAAATAATATCTTTATGGGCAGATCTTTTGAATCCCCACTGACTTCACATTCTCCACACATGGTGCTAATCAGAAGATTAGTATCTTTGAATTTTAGCAGCTTTGTGCTAGATAATCAAAAGGATTGATTGCATTCAGGTATTCAACAGAGTTTAACCAAAGCTGTTTATTCAAAAGGTTAAATATACATAGTTGAGTTCAGAGTAAAACTTTTCAGAGCACAGAGATGTTTTAATTACACTATTAGAGATCAAAAGTAGTTAGTTCTTTTGTTGTTTAACAATTCTTTAGTGCCATATTTGAAATGAACCAGCAGTTTTCTTAATGGACAGGGTTTCATCACAGTAAAACCACTTTCTGGAATTGATGGTCTCAGAAGAAAGAAGGAGGACTGAGTAAGGTCTCAACCCTGAAACCAAATTCATGCAGACAGACCCCTACACCAGCACAAGCTTCCACTGAAGAATCATCACCAAGGTTTGGAGACCCCATGATTTTTTCGTCATGCAGTGTGTGACTTGCAGGCGCAGTTGGACTGGGGGAGTATGGGTGGAAGGTAGGAGGATGAGTGCCTCCTCGTTGACACCATGTGGAGTGGTGTGCACAGTTCCAATCACAGGGCAGGCTTGGGGTCATGTTACTCTCAGCTCCCCACCCCTTCTTCCTTCTTCACCTTCAGAACCAGGCAGCATTGCCACGAGTCAAGGCTTGCTGAAGGGGCAATGGCGGGGAGCAAGCAGGTGAGAAGAGAGGCAGCTTCCTTTGCCATGGTTCTTTCTAATCTATAAATAGGAAAAATAAAACCAGTCTCTATACTGAATTTCACTTATATTCTTTTTAAATGGAAAAGTGAAATGGCGCTCCCTTGACTTTGATTCTAAACATTGCTTAGCTAGAATGGGAAAGGCAGCTGTGAATGCATGAAAAACATTGAAACTCATTTGTTGAGTGTTGTCACATGCTCTGTAATAAATATATTTTTTGTATTATTGCAGCTGGAACAAACAAGTAAAAACATTGACTCAAGTGCCCACATGATCACCACCGCCAGGGTACCTGCTGATAAGCCAGTACGAATTGCCTTCAGCCTTAATGATTCCCCAGGTACAGTTTAATTTATGGAGTAAAACACAATGCTTTTAAATTTAAAAAAACCACAGTTGCTCTTAAATTTTACAGTGTTTAGTGTTTACAATGTCAAACATAGTCCAGTGTAATGGATGGATTTTTTTTCCTGAGTGGTAGCATGTGATCAGTTTTCCTGTCTGATAACTTTTAATGTTTCCATTAACAATTTCATTAGACTAAACACACTAGAGTGACAGTTTCGATCCTTACTTCCTTTCAGTGGTTTGTGAAATGCAATTAGGACTGTAACTAACTGTCAAATTTACCTGCATGTGCAGTATGTCTAATTTTGTGAAACTGTAAAACAAGAAAAGTAAAAGGATAAATTTGCATGAGCCTAGAGCAGGAAGAGATGGTTTCCAGGAGGAAGGTTGGAAAGTGCCACACATGCCCAGCTTGGTGAAAGGTTTCAGGAAACAGGTGCCTCAGATGGCATGTTCTCTGAGAGAGCAACAGCAATTTCATTGATGTTTATCCTATCAGCTCGTGCTGAGGGAGTATTAATTTCCCCCAACATACCCTGTATACACATGGACCCTTTGGAGTAGATAAATATTATTGGTTAGCACCTTCAATATTATTAAGGACCAGAGAGCTGTTGCCAAACAGTGAAAGTCAAAATGAAATAAATCAAAGGGGAAGCTGAAAAGCATCCAAAAAAAGTTGGCTGTTGCTTTTGCTAAAGGTAAGTGCCTAGAGTCAGGGCTGAGATGTGTTTATGGCATGAGATAGATGGACAGCTGAAACCTATGCTGTTGAGTGCTTTATGGGACTATGCATTGTAGGATAATGTGTGAGGTCACTGTCTGAGGTTTGTGTGGACAGAATTTCAGCTTGAATGCAATTTTCTATTTAAAAAGTATTTTAGAATGTGCATTATCTTTCCTAGCTAATTATTGTGTTCTATTAATTTTCAGCTACGATACTGAAATACAATGTCATCCCCTAAACAAGGGAGTTAAAAATCAAACATCTTCATATATTATTGAAGCTAACTTTCAATTCATAAAGATGAGTGACAAAGAAAGATTGGGACAAGGAATATAAAGAAACACATGATAATCTATGTGCCCTTTTTCATAAATTAAAATAACCTGGTAATTACATTTTTATTACAGAAAACAGTAAGGAATCATTCACTTCTCTCAAGACACAGTCACATGGTAAAATTCTTGCAGGAATTATGCAAGAAATATACCTATATACTATATATAGACCTGTATAAATAGGTCTTAAAGAGAGATATAAAAGAAAGGGGAGCGCTCTTACAAATTATGAAAAAAGAATGCTAATGTGAGATGCAAACAAGTCAAGGAAAGCTGAGACCATGGGAAAATCAAAGAGAGCAGAGTGGTTTGTGACAAGAGACAGCAGTAGGAAATGGCAAGGTTGTGAATAGCTTGGAAGAAGGGGACATGAAAGGCAGGAAGTCTAACTTCCTTAACATTGCATCATATTTTATTTTTTACTTTTTTTATCCTGCTAATAATTCCAGCCTCTCTCTTAATGTTTACAGAAATAAACTCCATTAGAGAAAGGTAATCTTTTTCTTCTACATATTGTTAAATTGTTCCAAATGTTAAAATTGTTAAAATTTTGAACCTTTATTGTATACCTACAAATGTTCCTGCAGTATGCAATCCAGAAACTTCATGAGTACTGATAAAAAAACCCAGCAACCAGTAGAGTTACTGCCATGTTCCCCTCTGTATCACATCCCTTTGAGGGCTACCAGGAGGTCTAGACTAACATTAATATTTTACTATGTCATAAGAATTTCAAGGGTTTTTATGTTAGATATATTTTAAGAAAGCAAAAGAAATAAGCTTCTAATAGGTGTGAAAATTTCCGACAAACCATAGTTGATTCAAGAGAGTACAAACAAGTGTTTAACACCTTTTTTTTTTAAGATAAGCTACAAAAACATTCAACAGATACACCTTTAGGTATTCCATAGTAGGTGCTTTTTTTTTCCTTACTATTTTATATTTTTTCACCTTTTCTTCTCCTTGATGAGGATATTTGTTTTCAGTTCAAACAGGAGTTACGTGATGTGTAATAGTAAAGCATCAGCTGAAGATCATGCATTGCTAGGATACAATAAGTTCTTGGCAAGGGTTAAGTGGTGAGGAAATCTCTCTGACTTAAGCTTTTCCTTAAATTCTACCTCACTTGAAAGGCACAGTGACACATTTCACCGAGAAAGGCTGCATTCTCCTTCCGGGGGCTGTGCAACTGCTTACTAGGAGGAACTGACAGCATAACTGGATATAAAAAGAGGAAATGGAATGTTTCTTCTGGGTGGCGATTATCTCACTGGCTAGGATTGTAACCAACCAGTGGGTGTGAGGAGCAGTGAAAGGAAAAACTACTCTCAGCTCATGAGAAGAAATTACTTTGTGTTAACTGACCTACAAGACCAGAGTGGGCTTATCCTGAGTGTACAAGAAATAATGTGTGTTACATTATTTGTCAGTCAACCCCTGATGACTGAAATTCTGGCCAGCTTTGTGAGGTATTTTTAATGTGAAAGTAGAGTAACCAGTTCCTTAAAAGTCTCAGCAACAGCCCATCAGCAGGTGGGCTATAAGAAGACAGTTTTATTGTGTCTCTTATTCCTGTGTATGTAAATGTCTATGTTTGGCTCTTTCACTTAAGTTCACTAACACATATTTCCCAGGGTGTGTCTCCACACCGTGTTGCAACAGTTTGACTTAAGGTACCATTTTAAAGTAATGAATTGGAAGTGTACTATTTCAACCTACCTTACATCACCTGGAAACTAATGCAGCTTGAACTGAATGTGTTGTTCCAGGATTCAAGTAAGTGTTCCAAAGTTGAAAATTCATTGTGGTTTGTCAGCATCAATTTCATTTACTATTCAAATGGTTACCATTTGAATTTAACCATTCAAATAAATTCAATATGTCCTAGTTTTTATCAATCTTACAAATGCATGAACTTCATGGAATTTAGACAGCTGCGTTTGTTTTTTGTAATAGTTCAAACGGAAGATCTATAAGTTCAAATCTCTTCACCTTGCCTCCTAGAATAAAAGCTTGCATCTAGCTGAAAAGTTCTGCTCATGTTATGTGGTGATAAATGACTGGGTCTGAAATTGTTAGTGAGTTCTTTAATTTACAATTGTCTACCTCTGACAGCACTTTCTAGAAAAATCACTGACAACAAAGGCAAAAGATACATCTTCTAATGAACCTGACATTGAAACAGTGTCCTATTTTTGCAAGCATAGCAAAATTACTTATTTTACTCCTCTTTAAGCTCATTATCTTAGTGACTATAAGGAATTTTTTGCTTTTCTAGTTTATCATGCAAGACTGTTTTTCAGTGGTTGCTTCTTCAAAAGCAACCGTCAAATTCCTACCCTACACTCATACTGGTTGTAATGGCCACATTAGAGGTTTTCCAGCACATTGATTGACAACCAGTGAGAATTGCTAAAATATATGGCTAAAATTTACAGACCTAATTTCCTAAACTACACCCAACCTACAGGGCTTGGCTCTTGGGGAATTAGATGGGAAATTAGGTGAGATACCCACAAAGGGACATTCATCTGAGGATGCTTAGGCTTGAGTGAAGGTATATGAAGTTGAAGGATTTTGCTCTTACCTCTTCTGTTATGGACTGTTTCTATTTTTGGGAGGTCCACAACTCTTATTATTGAGCAAGCCTTCACATCCTATTCCTGGGTGGGGCAGTGACCATTCCCCACTATTTTATGAGTGAGGTAACTGCGAGGTTGTGTAAGGTCATGTCAGGCAGGGCTGTGAATAGAAGCCCTGGAGCTCCACAGAGCAGTGCCAAGTCGCAGTCACTTAGCCACACAGCTTTCCAGGATGAATCTGATGAGTCCATGCTTGTCTGTCAGTATCCAGGCCCAGAGTGGCTGGATCTCACAGCCCTCCCAGGGCCAAGACTGGACTCTGACAGGCAGTTTGCTGCTGTTGTTGACACGAGGTGTGGTGCTTGCTGTTCAGTTTGAGCACTTTTCCTGTGCAAGGGCTGATCCACTTACAGGATAGCAACCTACTTATGTTACCAATTTAATTCTTTAATTTAGAAGGAAGAGATCTGAATACGTTGGCCCACACATGTAGGAGAAAAAAAAATAGGACCTGACTGTATAATTAAATACTGGATCATAACTCAGTTACTCAAGGAAGCAGAGCTGTGAGTGGCATTTCCTAAGTTTCAAGTGCTTGATTTAGCAACCTTAATGTGCTTTCAACACGTTTAAATTTTTATATTTTATTTCTGTCTTAGTGAAGATCATAGAGAAACTAATTTTCAAGATTATACTGCAAGTGAATCAGATGTTGTTCTTAAAGGATTTACTGCCTTTAGCTCACAGTTAGCTTATATGGAACAGCCGTATAGGAAAAGATTTTGGTATTACACTTCATTGTGACAGACATTGTGTCAGTCAGACAGTAATGTGAAGGATTCTTCTCATTTGACTACATGATAGAGGTCTGGGATATTGCAATCTCCACGAGGCCAGAACATGATTAAATAAGTGAGGCTTTCTACAAATCGAGCTTCATTCTCAAAATGTGCCACTTCAGCGTGTATCAGCTGCCTCAGGGCTAATAGTGAGCTTTCTGTCCAAAGACAATCAGTGTTAATAGAGTTCAGATGCTCTTTGTTACAAATGACACTTTTCAGCAGCAAGCCAAGTGAGCATGTGAACCTGATGAAACAAACATGAAAATCACACTATTTTCTGCATATGAACTGAGTCTTTGGTTAAAAATACATGGGTTTTAATCAGGGTACAGGTCTTTAGGGCATTTTTAAATATAGAACTTCAAAATTAGATTTGGGATCTATGGGAAATCAGGAAATGCCACTCATTTGGAAATCATGTTACAGATATATTAACTTAGGTGGCTGTAATAAAATCCCTGATCTGATTCTTTCACATTGCAGGATAGTGCTATTGAGTTTGTTGGCCATAATATTCACATGTACATTTTTCTTCCTTTTTATTTCCTTTTGACCAACATCTTGACTCATTTTCAGGTGCAGTAAGTTGCTGTCTCTGATTTTTAAATATATTTTTGTTTTAAACAAAATAGGTTTTCAACATCTAGCTTGAATTATAAATAATTTTTCTCTATGTGTTTCTTTATAGTGACTATAGGGATGAGGTGCTGTTTGTAGCTGGTGAAGAATCAGCCTAGATATTTTCAGCGATTTATGGTACAGAAAAGCCACTAATTCTATTATAAAAGTGGTCTTTGATTAAATGAGTGATTCCTTATAATAATCTAGATATTCATTAAAAATTTATAATTCATTGAGAAAAGGGGATAAAGAGGTATTTCAGAGTTTTGTTTTCAGTTAAGGAGAGGTAGAGTAGAAAATAACAATCACAGATCAGGAGATAGTTTTGAGAATGTTTTGATCTTCAGAATAATTTAATTGGCATTTCAGACATTTCTTGTATCTGATTTTCAGAGTCAATAGATTTTTTAAGGCTAGAAGTCAATGTGATTTAGAATGGTATTCTGCATGTAAGGGCAATAGCAATTCTTCAAAAAAAATGAAAGAGTTTATATCTTTCCTCTTGACTTCCTGAAAACATCCTCAAAAAAGTTTTAGGAGGCGAATGACTGCTCTCATTTGCTTTCTCCTTGTTTGGAATTTAAGTTTTCATTATTAACAAGTGAATTTTATTGTTATTTTTGTGGTTGTTACTTTGACAACAGTGAAATAAAGGCTGATCTGGGACAATAATTTATTTCACTGAAAGCCGAATGTGGGGAAAGCCTTTTGTTGTTCTTTTTGTAAAAGATAAGACTGCAGTTAGCCATGAAAATTTCTGTTAATTTCTGTAAACTAAATACTGCAGCTGAAGTTCTCAAAAGAACCTAAGAGAATTTGGAACTCAGGATAATTTCAAGACACTGAGGTCTGTAGCATTTCTTGATGATGTTCTGCACATCAGATGATGATTTAAACAAGTCTTAAAGCAGTATAACTAAAAAAACCCTACCCTAGCAGCTGTTCAATAGATGCTAGGGCAAGCCCATTATAAAATGTACTATGGTATGTCATAATGGTTAGGATACCAGTACATTCTATTTTTAGTACCATTGACTCAGTCACTTGAGTTCAAAAAATAAGCAGGAACATCTGTTTGCTGAAAGGATTTCCTCTACATTAATTTCTCTCTTTATTCCGTCCTTTATAAAGTATTTCCAAAATTTTTAACTGGTTCTTTTCGGAGTATGATCCAATTTATTTTCCAATATTCTGATAGTGCATTAATTTTATTTTCTTATTAATAGCTGATGCTGTGAAAATGTAATTACTGTCTGATGTTTCTTCAAAATTTTTTAAATCATTTGAAGTGTTGCTTTTGCTATGTTTTTCTGAATTTTGAAGGTGTTCAAGACCCCTCCATAAAGCTACTGTACCAAAGATTGTACTGCTGGAATTGCCAAAACAAATAGCAGTTTAACTGCCATCCATGACTCTGGTCCAATATCTCTGTCAGAATATTTAACAGCTATTCAGCCAAATACTTGTAGAGCAGCTGTAGCCCTGGTCAGACTGAGTCTTATTCTGTCCTTCCTTTTAGCCTTGCCCTATGATTCATCTTTCTTCTTTTAGAATATTAGTCTATTTATATGTTGCAGAAGAAGGCAATAGCAAATGAAAGATAAACACTTGCATATTAGCATGATACAATTCTATGCAATTAAAGAAATTTAAGTGTTTTCCAGAATGGACATGCTTGATATATGCTGTGAAGAAAGAATGGGGGACACTCACATGACATGGGTGTGACTTTTTGATAATGCTAGCGAGACAACTACTTCACGAAAATACAGGAACTTCACTTTGTTTTCTGAGCAACTTCAAGAGCTTTTGCTTTTGTATCACTGTATTTTTTTTCTTCTCTGAACATCTCTTCCCAGAGGTCTCCCTGCTCTAGCTGTGTTATTGAGTAAGACTCTGATCATGTGTTAGCCAGTATGTTTATTTTTCATAGGATAAGGTGACTTATTTTACTTACTTCCCCCCCCAATCTCCTTTGCTGTATAACCACAGAGGCCAGTAGAAAGAGATATCAAGTGTTTGACAAATAATTTAGATCCTAGTCTGTACACTTTTAGAATCCTGCTTTGATATGAGGTCCTCTTGATCTGGTTTGTTGTCAAGTCCACAAGTACACAGCAGATTGCAGGATCTGAACTGTGTTAGCAATTTTCTCCTGTAACAGCCTTCCTTATTTAATTTTGACCTCTTACAAATAACTGACTGTAAGCTAATAGTGACACTCTTCTCACCTCCCATAACCTGTAGTAAGATGAATAAACAGTCATCATAATCCAATGCAAAACTGAGAGTGTGAAAGTCTCTGAGAAAGAAATATTGCGCTGGCGCTACCAAGTGTGATTCATATTTCTGATCTCAGTCCAGATACTAGTGGGCAGGTGTCCACATCACAACCCTGACATAACTGGCACAATCTGTCCCACCTTTGCTGGAAGCCTGTACTAAAAATAAATGAACCCCCCCCCCCAAACAAATAAATAAAAACACAGCTTGGTTTGTTGTCATGATTGAACTAACTCTGATTGACAGGTCCTTTAAGACAGTCCTTTACTTTGCAGTGCATTGGAGAGAGCTCAGGAAAGTTTAGATTTATTTGTTTTGTTAAATTATCACATGTTCTACTGGACTAACTGCTTTGTTTCTTAATCACTGCAATGCAAAACAGACTTTCTGTATTTCCAGGATGTAAACTTCTCTTATTACCAACCCGCTAGTATTTCCAAGGATTCTACTGAGGCATCTCAAGTGTAAAAGATAAGATGTGGAGGTGTTTTCAGGATCCCAATATTACTGTCCATTTATGCAATATAGAACTTCATCAAACAGATTACTCGAAATGCCCTCTTTGGTAGATAATGACTTTTAACATCATGTTCACCTTTTAGATGATGCTTCCCCTGAAAACTTCTCTTTGGCATTTCCAGAACTAGATCAGCAGCTGCAGGTAAACTTTTCTTCTCTTATGACAGTTCTACTTCACATTCACTGTATTTGTTGTTATAAAAAGCCTTTGGTTGTTACACTATTGTGGAAGTTTTTAGTGGTGCTTTTCTAGCCAATTAACATTTAATAAGATCATATATATCTGTAGAAGAAAACATCGTCTTTTCAAGAGCTACAGAAAATTTTTAGTCCAACTGCAGGGAATTACTATTTTAACAATCTTGCCTGCTTTTACGATTTTCTATCCAATTCCTGCAGTGCTGCTGCACTGCAATGAAGAGAATTCTTGTTCAATTGATGGGAGAAGGAATGAGACAGGCATTATACATTCTAATGCCTGTAGGCTGTGCTATGACTGATATCATCAGTTTTTTCATAAGCATTCCAAGAGAATCCTTTGATGACCAGTCTGATTTGTCAGCACAGGATGATGGGCCCCCAATATACGGGACAGTGAGCAGTTGATGGAAACTCCATGGTTCACCAGGCACAAAGCCAGTTCTGCATCCAGGGATTATTTCCCTTTCCTCTGTGGTGGTTCTAGAGTGTTTGCTGGCTTTTGTAGACTACTTCAGATCATCTGTTTTCCCAGAAGCATTTAGACTTCCTCTGATATTTCACTATGAAGGCAGTTGTTTCCTGACTGTAAATTGAGAAAGGCATTAGTAGACTATTTGTTGTCCAATATTGTCATCTTTCCTGAACCTGTCAACTTCTGAGACAACACGGGAGGGCTGTCAGGACTTCAAGGCCTGACACTTCTGTTTTGCTGCTCTCATCAAAAGGATGACTGAGAAAAGAATGGAGGATGACAGAGACTCTTCCTGATCTGTATTTCTCATCCTGAGGATACGGGCAGGTTCTTTAGGCAGAAGTAGGAATTAATTAACAGCTTAAGATTTGGGATGAAGGAACTGGGTAGTATGCTAACCACTTTATTCCACAGCAAACATGCTTGGTGTTTTTTTTCCTTAGAAGAATTCAATTTGAGAAAAGCAATCATGTTTCATGGCTGAAGCACTGAATTGAAAGTAAGGAACCTGCATTTTGTTTCCAACTCTCTCAGTGACACATTGCCTAATCCTGGAGTTGCCTCCTCCCTCTGTTCATCTCTGAAATTAAGTTAATAATTTTTACCTTTTTTGTTAAAGAGCATCAAGACCAGTGGGTGAGAATTGCTCTAAAAAAACAAAGTATGATTATTATCGCTGCTGTTGATTCATAGGAACAAAATTACTAGCATTACATATAAGTACTCTGCAGGACAAGTGATGATTTTTTTATTAGGACTTTTATGACTTTTACATTTCTGGAACCTATAATATACTCTAAATATGGAATTTCATGATAGGCTGAAAATGCTCCTCTGGGAGCATTCAAGTGTGCTGGATGGATAATAGCCCTTCAGTAAAAGTTTTTAAGTACACACTAGCACAATTCCACTAAGTGTACCCAATTGTTCTGTTAAGTACTTGACATTTGTTTCAAGAAAACCTTCCTTTATTCTCTATATTCTCAATATGATAACAAATTCAAAGAAACAATCAAAGACTTTGATTCATGTAATGTTCTTTTTATTATCCTTCATAAAGTCTCTTGGTAATATCAGGGTAGCTGAAAGGATAACTTAGGAGAACTACCTGTCTGACTCAACCACTTAAAAGTATAAAATTAGTGGTAGCACTTCATCCTTTAGCTTTTCAAGCTTATGTGCATATTTATATTTCAATGCCTTTATGTTCATCCAAGGGCAGTGAAGTCAATACAGGGTTCTGAGCTGATGCAGAGGTAACATTGCATTCAAATTTAGCAATAAAAACTTGAATTTCCTTGCTTTTGTCAATCTGGATCACAGCTTCGTGTGATAACTATTTAATATAATTACAATATTTTCAATCTGCTTTAAAATTTCAAGCAAGCAATAACTGTTACAGTCATCATTTACCTTGTTATATTTCTTATTAATTGTGGGTTCTTTTGATTGCTACAATCCAGCTGAGGTTTGTCAGAACTGTATGGCATGTGCTTGCAATTCATGGCAGCTTTGAAACAGGTAGCTCCTGTATTACAGAAACAGGTAAAATGGGCTTCACCAGGACCTGCAGAGGTAGTGAATGATGGTGTCCCTTGTCAGTCCATCCATGCCTTTTTCTGTCCCAAAGTGTGTTAATAGAGGGCACACACATGAAGTGTCGGGTAAATGAACCTTTCAATCAACTATGGTAATAGCAGCCTGAAATGCTTGAATTTGTAAGAATGGTGATACATACATTCATAATAAAAATATCATATCCTAGAGCCACAAGATTTTCATCAGTGTGCCATAAGTACAGTCAAAACCATTTGAATTTTATTGAAAGAAGCAAATTATAAATGCAAGTTATGTGGCTATATAGTAATAGGCACTTTAAAAAAAAGTAATAACTTCGCAAATTTCAAGCATACAAAGGAAAATTTAGAAACCTGTTTTAAAAACAAACAAACAAACACCCTAAATTAGCTGATATTTAAGCTGGATTTTGAAAGTGGCTTGAAAGCTATGTATGTAAGTTCAGCAAGTCACTTGGAAAATCAGAGCCTTAGAATTCTGTGCATGCAGGCAGCAGACCACAGCCTGAGTACCAAGCAATTTGCACCTCTGTTTTAGGCTTCAAGCCCTTGTCCTCATATGTTAGGCCTTGGCAGTGAACTTGGCTATTTGAGCAGAATTACCTAGTGGTCCCACTTTTCCTCCCACAGCCCTTCCATACCTGTCCCCTGAGCAGCAGTGTCAGATGGCAGGCCAAAGTTCAGTGCAGCCTCCCCTTGGCAGGGTAGCAAACTCTGCTGTCCAAGCACCCAGCTCTACAGAGGTGGAGGTGGGATTGCCTGGAGGGGTTGTCTTTCTAGGAGACTTAGTGAAAAAGCTAATTCTCTATAAGGACTCTTACTAAAGGACAGTCCTAGTTGCAGCTTCTTTCTGAAGAATAAAAATGATCAGTCTGTGTGTTCTGATGTACTAGCTAGCTTCAGACTAACATGTTTTATTTTCAAATTACTTTTTTGAGTGTTACATTATTCTACACATTCCAAGAAGCAATTTGAAAGAAAATAACTCAGCTACTCTAAATCAAAATTGATCTGTGGTCAACCAGACATGAAAACCCTTTATGTGAGAACAGATCAGTTTAAGCTATATTTACAGCTTTACTATTAAAAAAAACAACCCCACACAACTTTAAAATAACTTCCTGCGAAGTTATCGGTGAAAAAAAAAATCATATTTATAAACTTGTTGCTTTCAATTCCTTTTGTCTGCAGTATTGGAAATAATTCTCTTCCCACTGACAAGCAATACCTGCTTATTTGGGCTTTGGTGTTTTTCCCGCTGTCCCGTGTGTGTGCCATGTGGGTAGTGTAGCAGGGGTAGGCTGGTTACATCTGTCACTCTGTCACTGGGAAACTTGAACCTTTGCTTTGTGTAACAGCTGGATGGGTCCTTGGAAGGCACATCCTTGATTAGCTGCGTAGTGACCTCTCTGACAGACACTTTACTGCAGGTTATTTGCTGTATTTGGAAATACACATCAGCATCCAAGGCCTTGTTGTTCAGGTCACTGAATGGAGAGGAGGGTATCTAGTGTTAAGTACCTGCATTGCTGTGCCCTGAGCTTTGCCTGTCCCATTCCAACTCTTCCTGTGACTTGCTCAGTTCATCTCTCTGCTCTCCGTCTAAGTCTTTATTCCAGCTGAGAGCTTGGTCCTGAAGAGGGAAGAGCACAAGTCACCTATGGATACACAGGGTGTTCTATAGTTGTTTATCTTTCAAAACCAGATGAGGCTCTGGTCTAGTGGAAGGTGTCCCTGGCAGGGGGTTGGAACAAGGTGATGTTTAAAGCCCTTTCCAACACAAAACAGTTCAATGGTTCTGTGATCTCTTCTCATGAAATTGTGAACTTGAGAGACATTTTTTCATATTTTGTATTACAAATCTGTGTAGTTAGATGACTATAAAATTGCTGCAATGGAGAAAAAGCTCCAACCATTTATAACATCAGTTCTTTAAGGCAAAGGATAGTTTTTCTTGCTTTAGTGAGGAATGCCCATGTAAAAGAAGTAGTGAAAATGTTAGGAAAGGGGCAGTATGTTATGTAAGCATATATAAGTGTTTAGTGTGTGATATAAGCATTTAGCAGAAACCTTGTTTACTCTGGAACTTTAATTGCTTCTACTGAATGCCAGGATTCTTGTTAGACACATAAATTTATTTTAAAGAAATTTTAAAAGCATACTGTGTTTTTGAAGAGGATGCTGAAATTTATTTTACTGTGTATTGACTTCCATGAGAATTCCTGGAGCACTGTGTTGCTCTATAATTAGGTTTGATTGCCAATGAACTTGATATGTCTCCTGTAAGGCTGCTGTGATAACTTTGGTCTTAAATTATGTAAGACCATTTTATGCCTGTATGTTAACATGTATGTGTGCTCACCAAGTCAGAGCGACATATTAAGGTTAGAAAAGAATAGAAAATCTCCCAGGAAGGAGAGCAGAACTCATAATTGCTCTCATCCAGTTGACCTGAATTGTTCAGAGGAAGGAGAACTGTTACTTTCATAGTAAAACTAAACTAGACTAAATGTATCCTAAGACAGGTATCTGAAACCCGTGGAAGAGTTCCAGTTGCACAACAAAAAGTAGCTGCAACGTGCTATTTTTGCTTGGCACAATGTGTTTTTTTCCGTCATAGAAGAGTGCACAGGGCCATATAATGAACATAGGCCACATTCAAAATAATGACATTGGATTTTCCAGTCTTCTAGAAGAATTCAGCTGAAAATTACCAAATTTACAAAAAGCAAGACCCCACTCTTTAGATAGATCAGTGGTGAAGACTTCTAGACAAGTTCATGTGAGCTGGAAAAACTGCCTGATACAATTTTTTCTTGAAATTTCAACTTTTTCAAGGGAAAATTTAATTTTTTTTTCACAGTTAAACAAACACATAAATGTAAGTAAATTATGGTGAATTAGAAAACAACTTTTAAAGTTTTTGAACAGTTCAGTGGCACTGTCAACTATACAGCTTTTATGGATATGGAATGCTGATTTTCATATGGCAAGGCAAAAGAACTTGTCATGTGAGTGAAACAAAAAAAACGCCTGAAAACTTTCATTCTGTGTCACTCCATCAAAGATTTTATTTAGAAGACTTCCTTCAAACTGCCTTAAAAAGCAGACAGTGAGGAGGCCACCCAGAAAATTAGAGGAATGGAGCACCTCTCCTACAAGGGAAGCAGGTCCTTTCCAACCCAAACCGTTCTGTGATTTTCTGTTTCTTCATGAACTGCTTTTGCATGCCATCTTCCACATCTTTCATATCTGGATTCTGAACAAAAGTCTAAATAAACAGTGCATATGTCTTGCAAAGAACTACATATATATGTGCAGTTAAAAGAGGGTCTATAAAAGGATCTTTTAGTGTCTACCTGCTGAATTCTGTAGAACATTTGTCAATGTTACAGTGAGTTACTCAACAAATACAAGGAAACATCAGACCTTGTTAAAATCAGGCATAATAGGAGAGACCACAAGTATAATTTATAACTGTGGTTTTTGTATTAGCTTTGTGAACAAAATCGGAGATGCTGCATGTGCATATTTTGCCAGCACAGGAAAATGAGGGTGGATGACACTGAAGCCTGAAATAAAGAGGATTAAAAGTAGCAACTGTTGCCATTAAATGTAACTTACTTTGGCAGGGATGTTTTTTGCTTGTCTAGCAGGTATGTTTTTATTTATATTAATTGATGGAACAGGTGAGGTACTTAATGAAGTAGCAAGCTCAGGCTGTCCTAAGAGGAAGCTAAAGTATGGCTGTTTGCTTCTGAGTGAAAAAAAAAAATCACACTGACAATTGAACTTTATTGAGGCCTTCTGAAATTAGTCACCTTGGTAAACTAGCAATCTCTTAACATAAAAATGTTAAGCAGACTTCATGGAATGCCATTGGGCATTCTGTACTGCAGTATTTCTAGTACTTCCCATTGCCTGGCCACAGACATTTTAAAAAGTACTTCCTGGTAGAATGGAGATTTGTGTCTCTGCTTTTCCCATGTTACTGCAGTAGAAGGTGTTTGCTAAATAAGCCTGTTTCATATCCTGCTGATCAGAAATTACTCATGGATTCTGTAGATACTATCTCTGGAGCCTTCCTTAGAAGTTTCCACAATTACAGAGGAGCAAACCAAATTCTCCAGTTCTGGCTGCCCCATACCTGGAAGTGTTCAAGGCCAGGTTGGACGGGGCTTGGAGCCACTTGGTCTAGTGGAAGGCAAAGGGGCTAGAATGAGATGCTCTTGAACGTCCTTTCCAACCCAAACCACTTTATGATATGATCCAATGATATTCTATCTACTCATTTGAAAACATAATCACATTTATGTTTTAAAGAAAAATACACTAATAATTTAAAAGATTCTTGATATGGTGCTTACTACCATCAGACAAATTGAAAAGAATTTTATGAACAGAAAATAGTAAATGGATTGTATAATTTGTTTTAAGTTTAATTTTAGTGCTAAAATATCAGTGTAAGAAAAATGTCACTGAAGAGGAAACAGTAATAGGAAGAGGTTTAAAAGTCAGCAACTGGTTCTAAGTGAGACTTAGATACTAAGTTTCAGCATGACTAGATAATTTTTAGCTCTCTATATATATCTTTTGCGTGGGAAGCTGTAATATAGAAACTGAACACTGTTTTAATTTTTGAACTGCTTTAAACCAGCTAGATTAGCAGAAACTAAATTGGAAGCAAATCCAAGGTGTTTTTTGCTTTGTTTTGTTGTGTTTTTCTTTTGAAGTATCATTGTTTGGGGACTTTCCCCTTGGTACTGTTTGAAATTGTTTTATTGTGACGCACTAGTTGGTGGCTGATCTCTGGTAGATAGCAGAGATGCTGCTTTGGCCCATCCATGCATTCTTGGATTAGAGCACTGAGACTTCTATATTCAGTCTTGCTAAATTTATGCTTATTATTTGGGTGGCTATATGAATGGTGCTATTGCTCATCCACATTGAAATGCAATTAAAAGCCCTTTTCTAGGGATTAGATTCATCAAGTATTGGGCTGCCCTTTCCTTGGGTTCCCAAAATCTCCAAGATCAGGGAGAACGAAGCAATGTGCTGTGAAACAATTCTGCTGCAGCAGTTTTACATTTAGAACATGGAATATGAGTGCCTATGTTAAAACTTCAGTGAGGAATTACAAACCAGCTACAAGTACTTGCAAGCTCCTATCTTACCTACATCTGTGCTTTGGGTTATGTCTGAAGCCAGCTTATCCTGTCTCCTGAACAAAAAAGTTTTTAATCTCAATTTCCTGTTTAGATAAAACAAAGGATTACAAGGTCATAAATAGGAAAAGCCTGACTACTTGTGCTTTTCTTTTCCTAATAATGTCGTTAAGAGAATATTGTACTGCATAGAAGAGTCAAGGTAGGACAGCAAGAAATGCAAAATAATCTACTAATATTGTGAAATGCAATTGGATGTTGTTTAACTGGGCAGTAAAGGAAGTATTTTAAGTGTTTTCCTTTTACTTCAAACAGGTGGCTCCAACGTGCTGTTTAGAGTTCATTTACAGTCGATAAATTCATGGCTAATAACTTAAAAATACTTTCTGAAAGTGTTATAACCAAAATGTGACAGACAGGCCTGAAGCCTGAATTAAGACGCATTCTTTCTTCAGGAGTACCTACATTTAACCAAAATGTATTTCCAAGAATTTTGATGAAATTCCCATAAGGAGTCCTAGGACAGCTTGTTTTTATTTGCCGTATTTATTACATCCAGTGTGCATTGAAAAAAAGTTGATCTTCCTGCAACGATGTCAGTTCCTGGTGGTGTAAAGATGCATGTGATAGGTCTGACCAATGCATCAGCTTTAGCATTTGCATATCACTGTAGCTGAAAAAGAGGGAGGTATGGGAGAAATCCTTCTTTGAACAATCTTCAGGGATATTTTCCAAAGCTGATAAGGAGAGTTCTGAAAATTCTCACAATGTTTGAAGTTTTACACATATGTTTGAAGTTTTACAGATATTCTTATGCGGGGAACAGTTTGGGGTTTTTTCCCTTCATGAAAGGCCAACACTAGGAATAGCTGGCCACATACTGCAGTAAAGGAAAAAAATTCTTTAGGTATTCTCACAGGAATTTAGATAAATATTGTATCTTTCAAAATATGTGGGGTTTTAACTAATATTTCATTCAAAAAACAGTGGGTTTTTTTCTTCTTCTTCTTTTTTTTCTTAAAGCCTCTGCCTCCTTGTCATGACTCTAAGGAATCTATGCAGGTGTATAAACAGCACTGCAAAATAGCAGAAGAGTACCATGAGGTCAAGAAAGAAATAGCTCTTCTGGAAGAAAGAAAGTGAGTAACTTTCCCAAAGGATTTACTGACTTACATTCTCTTTGTAAAACCCTGTTTGAAGCATGAAGGTTTAACATTGTATTTTCTGACCTTATGTAGATACACGCTTATTATGTATGTATATACTTATTTAAACATACATTATAATTGTGGCCTTTCAGTGTCTGGAGGAAGCCTACAAGAAAGATGGAGAGAGACGATTTATAAGGGCCTAGAGTGAAAGGACAAGAGGAATGGCTTCAAATTGACAGAGGGCAAGGTTAGATGGGATATTGGGAAGAAATTCTTCCCTCTGAGGGTGGTGAGGGCTGGCACAGGCTGGCCATAAAAGCTGTGGCTGCCCCATCCCTGGAAGTGTCGAAGGCCAGGTTGGATGGGGCTTGGAGCAACTTGGCCTAGGGGAAGATGTTCCCTGCCTGTGATACAGGATTGGAACTGGATTATCTTTGGGGACCCTTCTAACCCAAGCCATTCTGTGATCCTGTGATTTCATACCTCTTCCTGATGGTTGCAGTAGAGTACAAGTTGGCCATTTCTCTATAGGGTCAACTGAAGCCACTAAGTGCTATCATAGTTTTGGGCCCTCAGGTTTGTGGATGTCCCTTGAAATCTTCACTGACAGCCTCCAGCTCATATAACAATCCAGTTCAGCTGGTGCAGGTTCTTTTTCAAATTTAGGTTTTTTAATAAATGTTGCATGCTTTAATGAAGAACAAAATGTATTCTTATTTAGGCTTAGAATACATGACAATATTAGTAAGCATATTTCTGTGAGGTGCTTTGTTTTTGTGTACACTGGTTCAATATACATTGGTATTTCAGGAGTTCATACCCAAAGTGAATAAGCTGGAGATTTTTTTTCGCGTCTATGGCCTGTACTCATAGCCCTGTCATCTTTTCCCTGACTATTAAATGGTGAAGTGCACTCTATGTCTGTCAGTCCCTTTCCATGAGAAACCTGAAAAAGAAATTCAGAGAGGGGAAGGAAAGTGAGTAGTGAAATCTCTGCCCAGCTGACCTTGCAGTTGAGCCAAGTTTGCATCCATGGGAATCTTCAGCTGCAGAAGCAAGACGGTGGGAGGGAAACTGTTGAAATCCTGTAGTCTTACAAGACAGCCAAAGAATCCAAACTATGCAGGGTAAGGAAGTGAGATGTCTTTATCCAGGTTGATGGCTATAGGCACAATATAGCTACTTTTTGGCTGAAGTGTCAAAGCTAGTTGAAATAGCTTCAAATCTCCTTCCACTGAAGGGTCTATGTGGCACTCAGGTGCTGACAGACTGGAACAAAAGCTAAAAAAAAAGATGTCCAATGTAATGGGAAAATGCATTTTGCATTTGATTCATATTTGCAGTGTTTGCATTTGATTCACTGTTAATTGAACTTGGCCAAGCAAAGGTAATTGTATTTTAAAAAAAGATTAGAAGATAAGTATTTTTTTTAAAATTTGCAATGATTTTTCAAATTTGGTTGTCTGATATAAGCTGCTTACATATGTATTTAGCAATCAGTTCAGTGGAAACCATGTGTCTTTGTCTGCTCTGAAAATGCAAGTGCCATATAAAATATTGAATGATTGTTTAAGTGTTTGACTTCAGTTGTATAAACACCAAAGGTAGCCTTCAATCATTTGGGTTTTAGAGTCTACTAATATAAATCCATAATTATTTTATTGGCACAACCCTGAAT
Organism: Cyanoderma ruficeps; assembly: GCA_008694505.1. Taxonomy (NCBI): domain Eukaryota; kingdom Metazoa; phylum Chordata; class Aves; order Passeriformes; family Timaliidae; genus Cyanoderma; species Cyanoderma ruficeps. Next base: position 11,940,912 of record VZDJ01000090.1, on the reverse strand, counting down.
CAGTTGCGCCTATTTATGAAAAATTTTTGGAGTCCATGAAAATGAGACATTCATATATATTTTTGCACTTTCTGAAATTAAAAAAAATTGCTGTTTGGATGCAATTTTTTAAATGTTTAAGTCTGTGGTACTAGCTAAATTAGAAATGGTTTCCTTCTTGAGAATGGCAGGTACATGCACAAAATTGTTTACCTGAACTCAGAACTATCCTAATCAGCCTCTGAGCCCAGAGGTCAGCCTCTCAGTGGTGATTATCCTGCATGAATTAAAGGTTTCAGGCTAGCATTTTCCTTCATTCCACCAATAGATGTCAACAGTGGAACAATGTCAGGAAGCTTCCACTGCTGCTATCTTTGCTGAATCTGTTCTGGGAATTCCATGCCCTAGGAAACATATGTTATGAGTGGCTGTATAAGGCAACAAATGGAATTCTATTACTGAGACTTGTATGGACTTTCTAATTACATATTTGCAGCCTTGTGTTCACATGCTGTATAGCTGTGAAATGCCTAAGCATGACAAATATCAGGGCAGCACCTTTCACACCTCCCATGTGTCTTAATCTGAAAAAGTGATCCTACAGCACTGGGATGTTTAATTTCCTACAAGGTGGTGCACTGTGCTTGCCTGATTTTGAGGTTCAACAACCTGCAAGTGCCAACTGAAGATATTTTTTCTCCAGATGTGGACTGTTTATGACTCTTTCCTCCAGGGAGATTATCCATTTTGTAGTATTTTGGAGCAGGTTTCATGGGACTGCATTCCCCCATTGTGTATCTTTCCTTTCTGTAGCAGTCTGTTTTTATTAAACCCTCCAGAAACTAATTACCACATGAAGTTTGGTTGAAATTGAAAGGTGGATTAGAAAGTTATTAGGATACATGTAACTTTACACACATGTAAGCAAACAAGCCTGAACATGACAGCCTTGATTTTTATATAAAACTAGATAGAAAGAGAGTGTAAGTGTGGAGGAAAAGCAATAAGTGAGAATTAAAAGAGAGTTTTGCTCTCGTGTTCACTGATTTATGTCTAAAAATATTCTCAGCACTTAAAGTAAGAGAGTTAAAAGTAGTTATAAGGGCTAGCATATACTGAATGAAGAGTGGATTATAATGGCTGGGGTGACATGGATGTTTTGCATTGTGGGTGTAGAGATATGTGTGTATATATATATATATAAAGTATATTTACACATATGTATATACTCACCTTGTAATTGTGGACTTCTGCTACCTGAAAGGAGCCTGCAAGAAAGATGGAGAGAGACTATGTACACGGGCACATGGAGATAGGACAAGGCAGAATCATTGTAAACTAATAGAGAGTAGGTCTGGATTGGATATTAAGACAAACTTCTTCCCTTTGAGGATGTTGGGGCACTGGAAATGGTTGCCCAGACAGCCCTGACTGCCCCATCACTGGAAGTATTGAGTATTCCATTTGTAAAAAGGAAGAATTGCTTTGACTTGTCTAAAAAGTCTGATGAGATGCACAAGCTTTTAGCCTAAAAAACCAATTACAATCAAATTGAAAACACAGAGTTTGCAGTTTTCTAAAATTTGCCCCGGCTGTGGGTGTCTTCTACATTTGAATTTGAATGTATGGAAACAAAGATTCCCAATTGTCTACTACACCTGCTATCTATTGTCTATTTCTCTTAAATACTATTTTGATAGAATGGACAATGATCATGTTGCATCCCTTGTAACGGGAACAAAGAGCTTTTATAGTGTTTTTCAGTGTAGATTTTTACCGAAGGCAATCACAAGTGCTGTTGCATGGTACCCTTGGCAGTGCTCCCAACATCTCTCCACAGATCAATTCACCTGTGTCATTCCAATGACAAATCTCACCAGGCAGTTTCTGTACCTGTGGTGCCTGCTGATAGTACACACAGAATGCTGACGGCTTTGATGATGGGAAAAAAGCAGAAAATGGATTGAGCAAATATTTTTGATTTGTTGGCTAGGATGAAGAAATAATGTTAACCTGACATAAATATCTGTACAGGTATTACAGCTTTTTACCAAAAAAAAAAAAAAAGGAATACTTTAAACAATTTTTGTTCCAACCTCCAAAGTTCAGTGTAACCTTTCACACATAAAATAACATATGCAGGTATATTTTTATATTATTTTATAAGAAATAGAAAGTTGTAAAACACTGTTTTAACAATAGCGAGAAACATTGAATCTTTTACAACTTTTCCAAGGCTTTTTCTTCTGCTTAGATTGACATGTAATGTGAGCATCAAGTATGGCCAAATTAGAAAGTCAATGAAGCAAAACGACAGGGATTGCTTTTCATCAAGGCCAGAACAAAGCTTACTTACTTTTTCTCTTTTGTGCAATATAGATGGCAAGATAATGTACTAGGCTGGCAGTGTGAGAGAAGATGACAAGTATTTTATAGGAAAATGGGAAATGTGAGAGAGAAAAAGAGGTTGCAGTTTCAAAAAAGGGAAAATCAAAGGACAAAGCAAATAAGGATGGGAAAAGAAGTTACTCAAGAACAAAAAAGGAAGTAAGAATTTGAAAGAACATTGGGTAGATTTCTAATTTAATCATAGCTTTGTTTGCTGTCTTCACTCAAACTGTTCACATTTATGCCAGCAATATGTAGTACAAGGGAAAAAAACACTCTGGAATGGGAGACATGATTGAAAATAAAGAAAAGGGTGTGGAAGCCAGAACACACCACATTTAGGGCATAGAATGTAATTTAATTTATGTTCCAGAAACACACACGTATTTCCATAACAGATGGTTTTGGATATCTAACTTTGAGTGAAAGGGATGAGATGGCTGGTTATTTTGAGTACTTGTTATATTGCTATTACTAGATAATGACCCGGGATTATGTAGTTAAATATTAGAGTTGCCATGGTTGCTAGCTGTATTTTATATTCTTAGCTCTTTTTCCTCCCCCCGACAATTTTAATATAACTCTACAGAAAATATCATTTGATCACCACCTGGTTTAGGATCACTTGTTTTCTTGGCTGTGGATATGATTTCTTTTCCTTCTTTTACTCATTAGAGTAGACATAGAATCATAGAGTTGTTAAGATTGGAAAAGACCTTTAGGATTATCAAGCCCAGCCACCAACCCAGCACCACCTCCCTGTTCACCGTTAAACTGTGTCCTCAAGTGCCACCTCTACATGTTTTTTTAACACCTCCAGGGATGATGACTCAACCACTTCCCTGAGCATCTCATCCCAGTGCTTGACAAACTGTTCAATTAAAAAGTTTTTCCTGATATCTAATCTGAACCTCCCTTGGCACAACTTTAGGCCATTTCTTCTCACCCTGTCCTGTGTTCCCGGGGAGCAGAGTCCAACCGCAACCTGGCATTACCCTCCTGTCAGGGAGTTGTGCAGAGTGAAAAGGAGCCTCCTTTTCTCCAGACTGAGCCCCCCTAGCTCCTTCAGCTGCTGTGGTGCACCAGACCCTTCCCCAGCTCTGTTCCCTTCTCTGGACATGCTCCAGCCCCTCAATGGCTCTCTGGTAGTGAGAGGCCCAGAACTGGACTCAGGACTCGAGGTGTGGCTCAGCAGTGCCCGGTACAGGGGAACAGTCACTGTCCTGGTCCTGCTGGACCCACTATTGATGATAAAATCCAGGATCCCAGAGGCCCTCTTGGCAAATAACATGCAGTGGAGATATCTGCTTTTTGTGGAAGCCTTTCATATCTTTTAGTTTGCTCTCATGACCTTAGGACTGTTTCTTTTTAGAAGAGAGGCTTTCTCCAAGGCTTGGAGAGGCTTTCTCCAAGTACACTGTTTCTTGAGTGTCTTCCCCAACATTGTGACGACAAGTAGCTTTCAAACTTCCAGGTACTTCAGAAAAAGTTTGGTGTGAACCTTAAAGGCAACATTTTAGCTCAACAATTTTCCCATTCTAGACCTGTTTTTTCATCATCTCACATGTATGCAGAATATATGTTACTTGCCAAATACTAGAAATTAAATTACAGCTTTTCTAATACATAGAGAGACCTCCTCTTCTAGAGGAAGTGTCCTTGCCTTTGGAAGATCCTTTCCAACTCACACTATTCTGTCATTTTATGACCCTTTATGTGTTGGCATCTAAGACACATTTTCATTTACATTAAAGCAGACTTTAATGTCTTTAATGCTGTTGTTTTAAAATTAATTAGTAGACTTTGAACATGCAAGGACAGTCTCCTCAGACAGCAGTTACCTTACAGGGTAATTCCCTCTGATGGGAAAGCCATGCCAAACGTGGGGAGACAAAATGACCTTGTGGCCACCAGTACACACCAGTTGTTGGAGAAGATACTGTACTGCCACAGGTGCATGATCCTGAATACCTTGTTCACAATGGGGGAAAGGCAAGTCTGATTCTTTGTATCTTGGAAACTGTTTTCCTTGTGTCCAGTCCATTTCTAAGTACACTTATCTCCAGACAGATTTATCTGCTTAGTCTGCAGACTTTCTTTGTATTTATATACTTTTCTATGTATTTATTCCTTGTGAATTTGAGTGTTAAGGAGCTCTGCTCTGTGCATATTTAGTCATTAAGGCCAGAACAAGAAATAATTTCCCTAAGACCAAATTGTGTTTTTCTCCTGCTTGTGGTTTATTGGTTTATAATGCAAATCACTTGTTGCCTCCCAAACTCCTCTCCAAAAAAGAACATTTCAAGTGCATCTTACAGATTGTCTCAAAGCTTTGACTACCTCAGCACTAGTTTAGAAAATACCCTATCAATACTGTTAATATTTAAACCTGGGGTAACCATTAACAAAAACCCACAGATTAGACAGTGCTACATGTATTTATTAAACATCCACAATGAAGTCTAGGTGGTACAAGAGCTTAGTATGGTGTTCTTTAACCTCTGAAAGCTAAGTTCAAATCTTGGATTAGATCAGATGTAAATGTTAGTTACTGTCCTCATCCTTTTGTGAGCTCCGTAAACTACACCATTCATAACATTTAGCAATTCCCTGGTACTCTAATTTTAGATCTGTGGCAGGCTGACAGTATTAGCCTGAAACATCACCCTATCCCATAAACAGGTGTTGATCCTGATGGGAAGGAACTAAGTAGGTTCTGCTGACTCAGAAGTGGGCAATTTTACTATCTCAGTGCAAGGAAACTGCATTCTGTGAGGGAGGTCTGAGAGTGTGGACTACAGCAATGAGTATATTTTGATTTTAATGCATTTATAGTCTGTTTGATAGCAAAGCTAAATCCTGGGGAGGAGGGAGGGAAGTTATCTGTGCCGTTTGAATATTACTGGAGAGTGGTATGAAAGCCATGTCTGTACAGAACATCATCAAATCAGGACTGACCTTCATTACTAGAGCTGTCTGAGTTTGCACATCGTCTGTCTGTGCCTCTCCTGGCTCCAGTCCAGGATAGTCAGCACCATTCCTTTTCAAATACTGAAAGTTCCCACAGAAAAGGTTTACCTGCTTTTAAGATGCTGATTGCTTAGTAGTGTGTTCACTGCATCTCCCTTTTAAGAAGCTCATGAGTGTAAGAAAAGTAAGGAAGAATGATTCTGAATTTGTTTGGACACTTCTGATTTAACAGTCTGTAATTGGAAGAGCTTAATTTAGCCCTTTAGTCCAACATTGCATCAGAGAATAATTGCAAAGAAATATTGCAGAAGTTCTCGTTTGATCTCCAGAGATAAAAGTCTTCCAGAGGAAGTCCAGGGACTGGAAAAAAAATCAAACCAAGCCAAACCTCCAAAACAAGCAAACAAAACCCCAACGCCCTTTCTCCCCCTTCCCCCAAACAACAACAAAAAAACCCCCCAACCAACCAAAACACCACCCCACAAAAACAGGCATCTGGAGTTGTAAAACCTCCTTGTCCTTCAATCTCTTTCTCACACGAAATCACTCCTCCGTGGCCTCTGGCCCATGAATAGGAGCTGTTTAGCAAGATTGTCTTGACTTCTTTGAAAAATGGTTGATCTAGAATGGTCCAACCACAGAGAAATAAACCTGTTAGTGGCTTTCTGTGTTTAAAACTTGTACAGCTATATTGTGTTAAATGTAAACAGAACTCTACTGAGCAAAACATCCTCTTGATGTTTCCTCTCAAAGGCCTGATTGAATGCACCTGTCACCTGGTGAAAGGAAAAGAGGCTTTGCTGCAGCATAGCTGCTCTGCGTTACCTCAGGAGTATAAAACAAAGATGTCATATAGGAGGATGCCTATATGCTGCCTCTTTGGCTGATTTAAAAATTCTGTAACAGCTGCTAACTCTTCTCTCTCTCTCTCTTCTTTAAATTTCTTTTATTTTTTTATCTATGGGAAGCACAGCTGGTAGAAATGGCTGTACCAAGGGTCTCTTCTAACTTGTGACTCCTTGAACTGCAGTAACTGTGACTGTAAACAGTCAACTAAACCATAGCCAAACTCTGCTATCACTGAAAGCTGCAATAAAGACAGAGGAAGGTTAAAATTATCCTAAAAGAAGGCCACACAGAAGTGTTTTCCAAAAGCCAAATTTACAATTTTGCTGCTCTAAATGGTAGCTTTCTTGCTACAAGTAACATAAGCAATCAGCAAATACAGAAATGTTATCTTTTCTTGAATACTCTGACCTGTGGGAATAAAATTCCCAGTCTGTAAGGAATTTCCTGTCTGAAAGCACCGGTCTAGCCTGACAAGTGAGCTCCCTTAAGGACTGCAGTGAAATCTGTCCACTGTGAAGGCATTAACAACTCCCCGCTGATGATCTACAAGCATTGTTTTGACATGACTGAGAAATAAAGTCACCGGGCTATGAACAGTTAAAAGATTAACTAATCTCTGAGATAGAATGATCAAAAGAACCTTTTAGAAGAGACTTCCTGTAACGGGTAAATTTTTGACCTAAAGGGAAGAAGAAACACAGAGGCCAGACTAGCCTGGTGGGTGACTAAGGGGAGAGCAGTTAGATACTCTGTGAGTTACTCATGCCTTCAGCGTGTTTTAAGACCTCTTTTATCTTAACTTGTGCTGAGGTAATTTCAGTTGATACTATACAGGAAACTCCAGCTCCTGGTCAGCTCTGGGAGTACAGGGCACTGTGTGACTCCATCCAGAAGTCACAGCTTAAATCCTCTAGTGTCTGTACTGAAGAGGACCAGGAGGGGTCAGGTTTGCAGCTGTATCGCTCTTCCTCAGCAATAGGGTGAAGGTCTAAGCCTAAACACATTAGAGAAACAGTAGATGTAGTTCGGATTCAGTGCCTACTGCTTATTGGATTTTTGGTAGTAGAGAAAAGGAAACCAGGTACACATCACAGAACTTACTGATAAATCTAACCAACCAAACAAAACCACGTTGCTGTCTTTCGATGATATCTGGTATGGAGAGAAAAAGAAATTGTTATTCTTCTGGCAAAGAGAAAAAGAAATTGTTATTCTTCTGGCAAAGTATTAACAAGTCATTTCCAGGAACTTGATTCTCCACCATGAACTGTGTGCTCAGCTCTTACTGAAGTTAGAGATCACAGAATCATACAATCAGTAGAATAGTTTGTATTGGGTGGGACCTTAAAGCTCATCCAGTTCCACCCCCCTGCCGTGGGCAGGGATACCTTCCACTAGACCAGGCTGCTCCAAGCCCCATCCAACCTGACCTTGAACACTTCCAGGGATGGGGCAGCCACAGCTTTTATGGCCAGCCTGTGCCAGGGCTTCACCACCCTCACAGGGAAGAATTTCTTCCCAATATCCCATTTCGTACTGTCTTTCAGTTAAAAGCCATTCCCTCGTCTTGTCACCTGTGTCCAGAGTCCCTCTCCAGGTTTGTTGGAGCTCATTTTGGCACTGGAAGAGGCTCTAAGGTCTCTCCAAAGCCGTCTCTTCTGCTGAACAGTCCCAAATACAGACACATGAACACAGCATTTTTCAGGTTTGGTCACTGAACAGCAAACCTATCCAAGATTTTGGAAGCATAGTCTTTTAAAGGGAAAAAACAGGAGTCTAAAAAATTAATTTTCTAGGTCCTTGTTTCACACAAGTTCAAGTAATAAAAAGTAAATTAACAACCCACAGCCCATCTTTGACCTAACACATGACAACAAATTTTTGCCTACTGCCATTTTTAATATTTGGGGTTTTTTTTCCTAATCATCAGAAAGGAGCTGATTGCCAGACTGGAACAAGTGGAAAAAGAAAGCATGGATGCTGCTCAGCTGGCTAAGGAGTATGCAGAACTGACAGAGGAGAACCGAACACTGAAGCTGGCCCAGACGCAGTGCGTGGAGCAACTGGAAAAGCTCAGGATACAGTACCAAAAAAGACAGGGTTCCTCATAACTCCCAACTAGCTCATGTGAGGCAGTTCATACAGGATTGGTCCTGTGCTGGAAAGATGTTTTAAAATAAAGATCTGTTTAATATGTTACAACACTTTACTACAGATACAGAGTATGTAGAAGTCTATATTTGATTTAATGCTTACCACCCAGTAGCTTAATGTAATGGATATTTCATCCATTATATAATGGATGTTTTATTTTAAGTAACATAATTGAAGTTAATCTATCCCCATTATATGTTCTAGTGGATCAGGTTTCTTTTCTAAACATATTTCTTCCAATTTAGAAGATATGGACACACTAGAAAATTATATAAATAGTCTCTGTGCTGGAAATTTGGATCATGGGCATACGGCAGGGACAATGTTAATATATGGAATACATGTATGTTAATTTTAGTTTGGTGAATTCTTTTAGAATTATTTTCCTCATGCCTAAAGTGTTTGGAAGTTATCTTGAAGCAGATCTCCTCACTAGTAAAAACTATACTTCATGTCAACTTCACATTATTGTATAAAATCTCAAAAACTTCACATTAAAAATTGAAGTAACAAAATAATTTTTTATCAAACAAGTGCACTGCCAGTGCTAATTTGCAAATCATAAAATTAAAAGGAAACAGATGAGATCAAACTTTCCTTCAAATGTAAAGATTACTTGAGCGTCTTTTTATGGTACTTTTTGGCATGCAAGAAATGAAAAATTAATGTAAGAATCATGGCTTCATCATAGTTTCAACTCAGACTATGTCTGTAAAATTATTGTGAGGATCTTTTGTTCTTATTTTCTGGTCTATTTTGAAACATAAGTGGCTGTAAGTAGGGATGGGAGTTCTGTGATACACAAGTAACTGGGAAGTAAAATGTCAGTTTTACTTGCTCTTTATCCCTGTATTTTCTTAGATCAACTTAAAAATCTTCGTTATACTTCCATTTCTATTCATACAGCAGGTTTTTTTCATTAAAAGCAGATATAGAAAAGCCCTTTTATGTTCTGAATGTTCTCAAATCACCTTGTATTTTAAACTCTGCTTGACAGATGCAGCTTGTTACATCTTCGTGAGCTTGGAATTCAACTTAATGTGTTATTAGTACTGAAATGTGTCTTAGTAATTGAAAACAATGAACTTTAGTTTTGCACCCGGACTTTAGCTTTGATTATTATCATTAATCTATCATGAAAATGGAATTTCATGTTAATCAGAACAATTCCTGGCAGCAAAGAGGACAAAAAAAGAATTCCAAGCTGCCCATAATTTTTCTGTGGTAATGGCCTACAGTATTCCTTGCAGCACAGGTGTGAAAACTGGCTCTGCATTACTCCAAGCACCTGGCACTGCAGCTGGAGAGCATGAAGAGGTAGCAGGAGAGGACAACCTTGTTTCCACTTCTCCTGAGCCGCCAGGGCAGCCTCAGCATCCCAACCTGGCACTGCTTCCTGCTGTACCCGGGAATTCACCACTCCTGAGTCATGCGCTTCCTGCTGGGATGCTCCCTGAGCAGTGTAACACTGTATTTATTCCTCTTGCCTTATTATCTGAGGATCCAATTTTTACTGTACCTTGTGGAAGTTGAAGAGGAAAAAAACCCCATAGTTAATAAAACCCCTTTGGAATATTGGGCCTGGAAGTGCTGCAAAAGCCTTGTTTGAGTTTTGCACTGATGGGAAACACAACTTGAAGAGAAATCAGAGCTTCACTTTGAGCACAGAACACCACAGAAGGTAGAATGTACTTCTTTTGCCTGTGTTCATGTGTTTTGAACAAGAGTCTCATTTTAAAATAGTTTGTCATTTTAGTCAAAGGTTTTTCCATCTAGCCTTGAAAACATCATCCACTCAGATGATTTCAGTGAATTCATTGAATTCACTGAAAGTACATAAAATTTGGATTTGGATTCAAATGGATCAGAGAGCAGACCTTTACTACAAACAACTGTGTTCACCTTGAAATTTTCTGTTTAAATGCAGTCACTATGTTTTAGATATCAGAAAAATTACAGACCATATGCTGGGAGAAAAACCTGAGGGAGAGCCACAGTCAGGTGGAGAAGGAAAGCTGGGCCTCATTTGTGACAATCATCATTTTGAGAATGGTCAGGGAGTATGTTTTTCCTAACCTGTAGGTACTGACCAGTATAGAAGAATTCAAGAAATATTTTATAGATGTGCAGACACCAAATTTTTGGTGTGGTCCAGCCTACCAGCCTGGATAAATATGAAATCTTTAACCATCCCAAACTGCTTTAAGTCAAAGATTTATATTCAACTTGGACTGTAGCTATGTGCAATCAAATTTTTCTCCTGCTTTCAGCTGTGGTGAAAGTAAAAAAAACAGTCTTGTATGAACATATTTACCTGGCATGCATGCTCATGTGCCTGAGAGCAGGGACTCAGAGAAATTGTATCACAATACAAATGAGTAAAACTGATATAGAAGTACCGAGGAAGAAAAATTAAAATGTCTCTTGAAAACTATTTTTAAAAGAAAAAGTATTTGAGGAAGTGGCATTCAAAGGCAGGAAGGTAGGGAAATGGAATTTTCCAAAAATATTCATAGGCAAGTTAAATTAAAATGTAGCATCATCAACATAATGCAGAAAATCCTCCAGGTGTTGAAAGGTAGCTGGAACAACCTTCTGAGAGGTAACTGCTGTATCTATTATCCATCTCCATTTGTTTATCAAGACCATAATAGTGAGAAATATTTTCACATTCACTAAGTCTCCAATTTTGACATGCTGAGTTTTTCTCTAGATACAGTGGAGCTCTGCTGACTAAACAGCTGAAATTAAGCTTTTTAATAAAGCATTTATCATACTGATCCTGTATTTTCCACATAGACAATGTGGCTTGTGTCCTGGTTGAAGTGGTTTGCATGTTAGATCCTGCTGTATGTATCACACTATAAAAACAAGTTTTATACAATTATTTCAAAGATGGTTTTACATTGTATTTCACCCAAGAACTTAGAAGCCAGTTTTTGAAATCAAGTACCAATGGAAGGTTCAGTTTTATAACGTGACAACAACCTGTGAGAACTGCAGTTGTATTACAGACAAAGTGTTTTCCTTGCTGTTATCTAGATTATTCAGGTTAACAAAAGTAAGCATGCCACGACCGTGGTAAATGCATTTGCTTCAAACCACTTAAGGCACAGTGAAGTACATGGGTTTAAAATAAAAACAAGACCTGTGCTTTCCATTTTCTGTCATTGCTAACTAACTTCCTTCCATCGTAAAGAATGCTGAACAGATTTAAGGCTTCCAGTTAGCAAGGATATGACTCATGCAGTCTTGAAACTGCCAGAGCCAAGGGTGACTTGACACTTGGAAAGTCTGGAAAAGCTGTGAGTTTGAGTTCAGTGCCTTTTTCTAAAAAATGTTTCCCTTTCCAGGATTATCTCTATTCTGTCTGGTTTTGTGAATTAATGATCTTTGGAAGTGTGTTATTGCTATCTAGGCCTTTGTGAGGATCACATGCTGTTAGCAGTGGGGACAGGTGGGACAGAGAGGTGTTCTCAGCCTTCCTTTGGGTTGTGTGGTTGGGAAGCTCTGACCCTTTGCTGCTTCATTTCCAGTCACAGGACCCCTTGCAGAAATGAGCTAGTCACAGTAATAATCATGAAGCCACTTGGTGTTTTTCCCTATTTAAAATTCTTTTCTTGATCAATGCACAAAGTGGAAGTGTCTGCAGGAACAGGGGACACTTGTCTGGAGGAGTCTTGCCTCTCTTTCTGTGGGGTGTACAAGATGTGCAATAGTGGAAGAATAGGGCTGCAGAGAAAGGACGTTTGGTCCAGGCAGTGATGTAACAGCAAGAGCACTGGCCCTGTATGACTTCCACAGTCATACCTGTGCACCCACAGCTCTGAGGGTCTTCTCCCTCCTGATTGAATGTCATGGCATGCACGTGTGTGGATGATGTGGTGATACATATCCTTGGAAAACCCATGATGAAACTATTAATTGTCTTCATGACAAGTCTGGCAGGTGTGCAGCAATGAAAGACTAAGGCTGAACAAGTACCAAAAAGCTGGGCCTGTTGTCCCTTCTCTGGGGCAAGACCAGACACTGACTGCATGACTGCACCACAGTGCACATTATGGAGGGAGAGAAGGTAGCAAAGCAGAGTTGGAGGGGGCAGCTTCAACCTCACCATTTCCTTCACTGAGTTGCTTGGTTTTGCAATGTTAAATTGGGAGTTATCAGGATGGTCTTTCAGATGTACACCAAAACTGTGAGGCTGACGCTTTAAATTCAGAGTAAATTATTTTATGTGAATGAAAAATCTACCTTGCTTGGGACAGTGCCAGTCACTGTAGGATTTTCAGTGCTCCTAAATAAGTAATACCATGTGTTACTCATACCCATATGAATAAAAGGTGACAACCACTCACAAATCACTGTTATCTTCAACTCAGGCTTCCTCCATTGCATGGTTTATTCTGTGGAAAACACAAGATTTAGCATATGAGTCACTCTGCTTTTTTACACACCAATTACCAGTTCCCCCTTCTAAACCTCAGTTCCTTTAATCCCCCTGACCACAACCCATTCCCACTGAGTAAGCAGCGTCAGCCTAGAGCTCAGATCCAGTTGTCTGACGATCTTATGACATGGTCTGATGATCACCATGTGCTCAAGGTGGTTTCCAAACGCTACAGATGATGTTTTGTGGTTCGGTGCTGGTATGTGGCAGCAGGGAATTCTACCAGCCTGCAGGTGCCTGCTGTGAGACATACTTGGTTTCCTTGAACTGGTTAGAAAATATGAGAGTAGGTGGTCTGTGGATTTAGTTATTTGTCTGAATCTTATACTAAATTTTAATACAGGAATTAGGGAAATGAAATGAGGATGTGTGTGCTGAGGTAATAAATGTGCAGCCAGATGCCAAACTGAGCTTTGGGTGCTTAGAATGAGTTAAGTGATACGAGAACTGTAAGTGATGGAAAGGAAGTAGGTACAGCTAGGAAGAGGAACTGGTGAGTGAGCTGTTGCCTTAACTGCTTGCTTTCTGGCTGCTTATGGCTTGCACCAATAGAATGTGTAGGCTGTTGTCCTCAGCTCAACATTAAGAAGCTTTTGTTTTCATGTGTTCCGATGCTTTTCCAAGCCTAGTTTACACTAAAGTTTTATACTGGGCTATTTACTTCATTAAGGTTATGTTTTTTGTCAACTGTCTAGAATTAATAGAGTTATTATGTGATACAGATGTCAGAGCATTGCAGATGATTCTTCTACAGAAAGAGGAATAACCAATATCAGGATATGACTATTCTGCTAATCATGAAATCATAGAAAATCTTGAGTTGGGAGGGTCCCATAAGGGTCATTGAGCCCAATTCTTTGCCAACTGCTGTATTTGGATTAAAGATAAACAAAACCTTGATAAATAGCCTATGTAGAGTAAAACTGCACTGAATCCAGAGCACTTCAGTACTAAAATAACTGCAGACCCACTAATGGTCTTTTGCTGCTTTCACTGCACAAGTAGTGTTTTGTGCTTTCATGAACTAGATCCCCAGTTTCCCACATGAAGGAATAGCAACAGTTTGATGTTCTGTGATTGAAAAACTTTCACCTCTGTCTTGCAATCTTCTTACAAGTGTATGACAAACCTCACTGCACAGCCCAGATTGCCTTGTGGCCACAGACTTCTCCACAGACATTTCATCACAGTGGTCTCCCCAGCTTGGGTCTTTGACTCTCACATTCCTCTGCTCTGTGTGGACAGTTGAAATAAGTCAACCACTCTGAACTTTTTAAAGCAATCAGAAGGAAATGCATCATTTAACATTACCTTCTAAGAACCTTGGCTGTCTTGTGGTCAGACCTTTTTGTATTCCTGGTCTGCAAGTACATCAGTATATATGTTTACTGATTCGATGTCAATACAAAAAATACAAATGTTGATATTCATGGAAGACAGACAGACATTCAGACATACTCCGATGAATGCTGTTCTAAATTATAGACTTATTCAGGGTGTTCCCTCCATGGCTATGAAAATAAAATCCAGATACTAATATATGAAGAAGTAGTTCCTGATGAAATTATCTGTGCCAAGAATGTGAACACTTCTTTTTGAAATAATTTCAAAAAAGGAGTATTCTTTCAAGCAAAAACCCCCAAACCACCCACATTACAGTTCCCAGCTAATATAAATTACATCCAGCTATGCACTAACTGCTAAAATTGTGCTTAAATCTATTTAGAACCCTTCAAATAGCTCTCACTAATTTACGTTGGTGGAACACTCCCTTACATTTGACTGAGCTCCCTCTGGTGGGTAATGGGACATTATTATTACAAAGCAGAGATACCTAAGAAAACATACAATTTTGTTTGTCCAAGTGGAGTTTTATTAATTTGTTTATAGCCAATATTTTTTATATAACTAGGTAAGGGTAAGTGTACAAATTTATCACTGTCTGATCACATCTGAAACTACCCAAAGAGTGATACTAGAGATACTTCAACAGAGGTGTAGTTTTCAACAACGCCTAACACTGAACAGCACCTAACAGGAACACCCAAGTTAAATGAGTTCTGGCATCGTACAAAAGCAGAGAGAGCTCATAATTAAAAACTATTACTGAAAGAGGGTAGTTTTAAGTTGGATGTTTGGAAAAAATTCTTCCTTGTGAGGGTTGTGAGGCCCTGGCACAAGTAGCCCAGAGAAACTGAGGCTGCCCTATCCCTGGAAATGTTCAAGGAAAGGTTAGACAGAACTAGGAGAAACCAGGTCTAGTGGAAGGTATCCCTGCCCATGGCAAGGGGAGTGGAACTTGATGATCTTTAAGATCCCTTCCAACCCAAACCATTCTATGATTCTATTATTGTATCAACTGTGTAATAAAATCTGTTTTTTTCAAACTACTTTTGGAGTTCAGCTGGATTTATATGCCTAGAAATCTGGCCTATATGGCTTTAGACAGTACTGACTGACTGCAGGCAAATATGCTGTAAATAACACAGTACAGAACAACTAATGAACGTGCCTCTTTTTCGCTGGTAAATTTTAATATGCCTTAAATCTCATACATCCTGGTATTAATGGGTAACCCATTTCTAAAAGAAAGCACAAGTGTTCTCTTCCTATTTTTCTCTTTGTGTTTAGGTTAAGTAATCTGAATAGGGGAAGTGTCAGGCTTCAGAAGAATGTCCTAATGCATGGGCAAGGCTCCAACCACAGTTTGAGTTTCAACAACCTGAAGTGGTTGTGCTGGAATATTAGGACTGCTTTACCAGTAATGAATTTAGTGGCTCTTGCACATCCCACAGTCTATTTGAACAAACTTGTTTCTGGAAAATTTGGGTTCCTAGAACATGCTGAAAGGAAAAAGAGAAGAAAAACCATGCTACTAAGTTTGGTCTTCTACTTTAGCTGCTTCAGAATTCACTTTCAATTACTAAAAAGAGACTTATGTTTTGTCATGTGGCTGGAACATGGTAAGAGATAAAATTCTAGTTACACTGTATTTAAAGGTGAGACTTGAAGGCAAAAGATAAGGAGGATTTTACAAAAGACACCATTTTTACTGGCAGTTTTTGAGATTTTGTATCTCCTGAGTATGACTGTATGTGCAGTGTTTTCATTTGTTTATGATGTTCTTCTAATCCTGCAAATTCTGTCCAAGGGAATTTCAGCTCACAGTTTGATTGCCAGAATAATCTACCACTACATTACTGTCCAAAAGGAAATCATCACTGAATGTTTATAATGAGAAAGTGGCATTTAAAAGTGCTTAACATTGCTTCTGAAATCAAGGTGTCCAAGTCTAAATGAACAAGACTTCATGGTAAGAAATCAGCAACGCCAAAAAGGCACCACATGGTAAACTGAATTTAGGCTCTGGTTCAAACAGCACTTACCATGGGGCACTGTGGCCACATCAAACAAATATCTTGAACATATACCTGACTTGAAGCAATGAGTAGTTCCCACTGATTTGCCAACAGGACTATTTAAAGTAGGTTTATTCATGCACTGAAGTGTTTTGCTGGGTTGAGGCCAGAGTGACCAGTGCCTCAGCTTGAACCTTGACTGTTTTGGGATTCATTGGAATTTAATTACATGCTTGGAGTTTTCAAACACTGTGCTGCAACAGGGCCTTTCCATTGAGCTGTCTGTCAGGGGGAAAAAAAGATCTTCACAGCATCTATCAGCAGGGAGGACCTTTGTGTGATAAGGTGCATACAAATCCATCTTGCTGCAGCACCATGAACTGGTCCAGATCCAGTTGCAGCTGCCACACAAGCCAGATGCTTGTAATGCAGAAGTAGTGAACAAAACATTCTCTTTTTGTTCCTGGTTAGCACATTTGTTCCCACTCACACAACTGCAGCCATGCCAACCCATATGAAGTGACTCTGTAGGGTCATTTTATGAAACTATATGAGTTTAAAAAGAAAAAAAGCAAGGAAACACAGAAGAAAGGTCAAGTATTTACAAAGCACTATAAAATAAATTTAGAAATAGCTCTTAACTGGCAGACTAACAGCATAATCCTACTAAAAATTTTAGAAATACTCCTCTTGCTTTGTTGTTTTGGGTTTTTTCGGGGGAAAAACAGCAGAAGTACTGGACTAGGACAAAAATGCCATGGGTCACTGTCAGATAGGCCCTATTCCTCCTTTTCTCTCTCTTCATATACCCCTCCCTGTTCTTCCAGCAAGAGGAGATCTCAGCTGTTTCAAAGATGAGATAGAGAAATAAAATGTTTCCCACAGTTGTGGTTATGGCACCCTTTTGTTGGAGAAAGTATCTTCAGCTTTTGATGTAGGAACTGGGCAGAGGAGGAGTGCTTGAGTTAAAAGTTGGGTCCTCTGCTCTCCACATGAATTGCTGCTTGAATCTGGATGTGTGACAAGCAAATGAAATTTTCAGTTTGCATGTGGTAAGTAAAGACAAAGAGCTAAAATATTTCCCAGCTGAATTTAATTTACTCTGTAACTCAGGAACTTTGATGCATTGGCTACAATTCCGCTCACAGATCTCCCTCCTCACACATGCACACTTCACACAGGCATATGTGGCCACAGACAATTTTGCTTGTGATTTCATCATACAATTTGATTCTCCCATGCTGTCAATGCCATTTCTTTGGTCTTTGTAAATTGTGAAGAAAGAATATATCAAGTTCAAACACAAAATAATTCAGTATCTAGACCTAGGAAGGAAGAAGACTGCCTTTAAATTTAGACTTGAACCTGTTACTACTTTTCTGAGTTGCTAATCAGAATCGCCAATAAGTACTAATCAAAACCAAAGCTTTGCCGTCTTCTTCCCTTCTCTGCCCTTCCCCTC
>VZDJ01000090.1:11847955-11923288 GCA_008694505.1 Cyanoderma ruficeps | reverse complement strand
TCTTTTCTTTTCTTTTCTTTTCTTTTCTTTTCTTTTCTTTTCTTTTCTTTTCTTTTCTTTTCTTTTCTTTTCTTTTCTTTTCTTTTCTTTTCTTTTCTTTTCTTTTCTTTTCTTTTCTTTTCTTTTCTTTTCTTTTCTTTTCTTTTCTTTTCTTCCTAGTCAGGGATATTAAAAGATATACCTACAAACGATAAGGAAATTTGAGTGCCTCTATAAGATGTCAGCAGTGAGCTCAGACCTATCATGACATGTACAACTGAACAAACAAAATGACCATTTGGATGTTTTTGTCTGATGATGCACTTTCCTGTTTCAAGAGAAGGATTTACTTAACATCTCTCTGCTGCAAGCAGAGGATTTATGAAGCACATCACCATCAGCTAGTCTCAGCCTTACTGATGCGTAATTGAGGACTTTTATTTAAAAACAAATAAATTAATATTTCCAGCCCCATTTAAATATTTATTAAACACATTTCTAATTACCATTTTAGTAAAAAGAGTCAGTGCCAGCTAAAGGATGATGTTAGAAGAAGAGGAGTAGTCTACACTGGGCTTAGATTACTCACTGTGAAGTTTAAGTTGAGTTTTCAAAACTAAGTATTTGTGTAAGCAGCATGCAGAATCTTTTTGGACTTCATTCTCAGGGACTGAGTAATAGGGGTTTCTGAGTATCTTATTTTTCTGAAATAAACAAAAATTGACATGTTACATCATGCCAGATTTCACCTTTGAAAATCAAGACTGTATAAAGATCTCAGATATCTGATGAACTTAGACTACACAAAAAATGCCCGTGACATGTGAGCAACTCAGATCACGTTATCTGGGACTGATGCTGCCCTGGGAATGGGGTCAAGAGCTAAAGACACTAAATGTCTGTTCAGACTTTAAGTGCCTGGCACAGAGGTCTTTTACTTCTGCATTGACTGTTTAGGGATGTAGGGGTCTAGCCACCCAGCAGCTGAGTCTCCATCCCATGCCCTTCTTCCTTTGCTGTGAGGGTGGTGAAGCCCTGGAAGAGGCTGCCCAGAGAAGCTGCCACTGCACCATCCCTAGAAGTGTTTAAGGCCAGGCTGGACAGGGCTTGGAGAAACCTGGTCTACTGTAAGGTGTCCCTGACCATGGAAGGGGCGTTGGAACAAGATGAGCTTTAAGGTCCCTTCTAACCTAATTCTATAATTCTATGATTCACTTAAAACTTGGCTCTCTTCACTCAAGTGCCTTCTTGGACTGCTGTTAAGATTGAGACTCCTGGTATTCTGAGTCATGTTATGTGGATATAAGAAGTACCTAAAACTCAGGTTCTGAGCAGAATCAACACCATATTTTTTCTGGCTTTGCTTTAAAAAACATCCCAGAAACCAACTACTTACCAATAAACTATTCTTCCAAGCACACAAAGGTGGATATGGCACAGGCACAAATGCAACACAGGACAAGGAATTTCAAATACTTACGGTAAGTCTGTGGAGCTGCAGACATTGTTCTCTTGAAGCTGGGGATCTCATGTAAATCCCCACTGTGGGTCATACACAGCACAACAGGTTTGTGTGAGCTCTGTTCCTTATGGAATTGCCTCCAAATTTTGCAGGGCAAAGCAGAGCAAAGGGGCTGCTCCACAACTTGATCTGCTGATTTTGCCTGTTGCTCTTCATGTAACTGGAAAAAAGCATCAAAGTTTGTAGAGAACAGAAAATGTGCCCCTTTGTCACCAGGGCTCCAGAGGCACTATCAGGTAGCAAAGAAGCCAAAAAGATTTCAAACATGCAGGGCAAGTGTTCCTGCAGCTCCAGAGAGCTCTAGTGCACTAGAGATAAAAGGAGATCCAAATGTAAAATGAGATTGAAAGTACAATAGAAACATTCCTGTTTAAAAAAAACCAACGCAACCAACCAGCCAACCAACCAAGAACCCACCAAAAAAACAAAAACAAAAACAAAGGAAAAAAAAAGAAGAAGCAAAAATTTAAAAAAATATTACTGTGTTGGTGCAATGAAGAAGTATGAGACAAACTGACAGTTGTCTATACTGTATGGATAATTATATTCAAGAAGAACTTGAGCTTTTTCAGGGTTCAACTCGCAGCTTCTTCCAATAAGTGGAAATCCTGGAAAAAAACAGATGATCAGGGGCAGGACACTGCTTTCCTAACATGCTGAAAGAATGCTATTGCTTGGTGATCTGAGCTAAGAAATGCAGGAACTATTCCCTACAAATAAGTTTGCTCATCTGCACTTTTTGACCTCCAGAAGGTTTTGATGATGTCTCAGCTTACAAACAGACTCAGCAGAATAATAAAGATCTGGAAAGATGTGCACTATAAACTTTGTGATAGTGTGAGTGGATCTTTTGGAACTTCCTTGGAAAACTGTTTGGGACCATTTCACATATATACAGCAAACAGGAGGAGAAAAGCATGCAGTGATTTTCTACCAATCCTTGTTTCCAGAGCCAGTCTGTAGGACCAAAAACCCCAGGATAAATCTGCTGATTCATCTCTAGTGCTGCAGGAACTCCTGGAAACAGTGGTCCTTGAGTCCTTGAGTCAATACTTTTTTGAATTGAACCATTTCATTGTGTTTTGCATTAGAAGTGCTCTAACCTTCTGTCAGATGGTTCTTTCTATAGAAGAATTAACTTAATACCCACAGCAATGCTTTATTAAAAGAAAAAAAGGATTTATTGGTAGCAACACAACTGTGTTAATTTATTAACAGCCAATTAACTTTCTTAATGGACAGCTTTTCCCTGATTGTAAGAGTTTGTTGCAATTAACTGCTTGTTTTGTAACTACTCTGCTGCTTTCCAATCTCTTACAGTCTCATTGATTTATTTTTCCTCAATGCTCTTTTTTTTTTTTTTTTCTTTTTTTGGCTACCAGTAACAGGCTTTCTCCCTAGTATAAGCTTATTTCCCTCTCACACCTTGTAGGGTAGCGAGAGGACTCTATCTCTGGTATGTCTGCTCTGACATTGATATGGAGGCACCTTTCGTTTCCGGAATTCATTTTCATAGAAGTTTGTTTTCTGCTTTTATCTGATAATGCAAATATGTTTTGTACTTCAACAGCTTCTATGAGAATGCTGACTTTAAATTCAACCCACAACAGCACAACTTTTCTCAGCATTTCTCATTTGTTTTCCAGAGAAGTTTTTGGTTAACTAATTCTAATTCATTCCATCCGCGGTTAAACTTTATGTTTTCACTGTAAGGGTATTCCAGGGCATTATCTACCTAAATACCATCTTTTCCCTTTGGATGAAGCTTCATTATTATATAAACACACACACACATATATATACACACACAATCCCCCCGTAGTACTTGCTCTACTATGATGGCTGTGCAGCCAATGAATCAAGTATATTTTGGATGTGGAAGTTAGCTAGCAGTTGACCATATGTTGCATTTTGCTGTTTGAAACTCTGGTAGTATGTGAAAAAGCTCAATTTAATTCAAGCTAATTATCACTTTTTTAAATGGCCTGCTGCCTGTGTTTTATAACTCATGAATTCCAAGCTTAAAATAATGCACATGGATTAAAATAAATTCCAGGTGATGTCTTCAGAAGAGCAGTGTTTGATCAACACAAACAAGCTAATATCTGGAGAACTAATGACCAGAAGAAGATGAGAAGAACTAAGGAAAACTGATGATGGCAGTTTTGTTTTTTGTGGCTTTTTAGTAATTTCTACCAAAATAATTCAAAGAATGCTCAGAGGATTGTATGGAAAGACTTGTCAGCTTTAAAGACAGTGTCCCCACCACCAGAAGATAGGCTGAGGAAGTCAGAGGACACAGGCAGAGGATGAAACCTGATCCTATCATCTTGCAAATGGGTCCTTTCCCAGCAACTTCTGCAAAATTTTGTGAGTGAGGGGAAAGTAAACTAGAAATGGAACCCTACTGTTTGGGTACTGGAGCTCTTCGCCTAAATTTCGTACTTTTATTTTTGAAATATAATTCACAGCCCTAAGGTGAGAGGTCAAGTCCTCTCTGTTTCCAACGAGGCACCCTAGTCAGAAGACAAATGGCTGCATTTTGTCAGAGGCCAGGTTTCATATGTGCCCATAGACTGAGGACATTGGAAATGCCACTCCAGCACCTCGAAACTCAAGCACAGCACTTAATCAGGTACAAGGCAACAGCTTTTGTGGGCTGTGGCTGCTCTGTGCATGCACAGGCAGGGGCACTGAGAAGATGCTCAGGTCAAACAGGGATGGATGGAACAAATTGAGCTGTGTGCAGGAGGAGAAACAAGGAACATACTACTTAGTTTTGCATTTTGTATGTAAGTGGAGGTCAGTTTTAGAAAACCAAGTGTATTTGTACACCCAGATATACCCAGGCATATTTCCAAACTCCTCCCACAGAGCAGTATTTGCAGTTGTGCTACTCTGTCACCAGCTCAGGGCTGCTGTTTGAACTGCTTTATCAAATGCAGTGCTTCAAACACACCAGCTATTATAAAGCTGCCTCCCTCCCCTTTCAGCCAAGTTAATATTTTACTTCTTCCAGCTCCCTAGAAGAATCACTGAAGAGCAATACTTGCAAGTAAAATGTAAGCTCTTTCATTTTGCAACACAAGATTCTGCTAATGTCTTTGCTAATTATTTAGCTCGAGGCCCTGCCTAACCTTAGGGTAGAAGTGAAGGTGGGTCCACAGACCCCAGCTAATACAGTGACCCTTACAAGGAAAGACACTGAGCACAGCAGGTCCTTCCAAGGCTGAGTTGTGCAAACCCGTGGAAAGTGTGGGTGTGGGTGTGTTCTGCTTTCCCAGGGGGCCCTTGCTTTCAGATTAAGAGTAAGAGCCTTGAAGAACAGGCTCCCCAGGGCAGTGGTCATATATCCAAGCCTGCCAGAGCTCAAGGAGCATTTGGACAACATTCTCAGGCACAGCATGGGATTCTTGGGGCTGTCCTGTGCAGAGCCAGGGGCTGGACTTCAAAGATCTTTTTAGGTCCCTTCCAGCTAAGGATATTCTGTGATTCTATGATTCTATGATCATGCTTTTCTTTGTCAGAGACCTCCACCACAGGCTTTATCTGGTGAAAATGCTGTCTTTTTTGATTGAGAGAAATATATTCTTCATTATCATTCATCAGGGGATTTATAGTACCAGTGGCATTGTGTCACCTTGCACATTAATTCACAACCTTCTGGTTGTTCACCTGTTCTGATAAATCACAGCTTGCTTCAGCAGCAGCAGCAGACTGCTCTCTAATACACATTATTCTTTACTCTACTCTTAAGGTACCTTGTAATTTAAGAAATGCCATGGAAATAATATGTAATATTTAATTTAAATATAATTTTATATTTAGTATCAAAAATAACAAGATATGAGATAAGAAGTTGCTTCTAATATTGATTTCTCTATTCTCACCAGTATCAGTGTAAAAACTTGGCAGCAGTTGAATTTAAACAACACTTGTGATAATCGATAGTGTTATTTCAAAACCAGAAAGTACCTAGAAAATACAACTGACTCTTCAGCAGTTTTTTTCTGCTGCATCATTTCCACTGCAATTGGCAAATAACAAAAAAACCTGAGCAGGCTGTTCATGTCCTGACAAAAATAAGTTTTCCTTTGTCCTGTTCAACTGAGAACGTTTAAACCCAAACCTGTACCACAATGTACATTTGAGAAGTTTCTAGAAATTTTTAAGTGGTTATCAAAAGTATTTCTCACTTTATGCAACAGCAAGTATTGATATCAATGACAGCCAACTTTATATTAATAGAAACATGTGAAGCTTAGTCATCAAGTCCTTAAAAATACAACTGCTGGCAACATAAAAACAGTTAAAAGTTTCTTGTTGGAAGAAGAACAGCTACTAATCCAAATCAACATGCCTGTGATGACACATTACCTCTCTCAGTCAAACGGGCAATATTTGGACAATGAGAGACAGAACGGGTAGAACCTCAAACCTGTATTTTATCTATATATCACTTCACATTTCAGCTAATCTGAATGAATATTGACAGACAGATTTAGAAGCCTCACATACAGAATAGCTGTGAAAAAGTAATTTTCCAAAGATGGTGAAATTGGTCATTAATTATTATTACACAAGGGCATTTCCCCAAAACTGGTTTTACACCAAATATCTGTTACTCCTTGTTTTTTGAAATTAATGTCTGGAAGTTTTCCTTCTCATTCTGCTATATCATTTCAGTTCATTAAATCACATTGTGCCACCAATGAAACTGCCAAGTGGTATTAAAATAGCACAGATCAGAGCAATGGAGAAACAGTTCTCTGACATTTCCTGATATGCAACAGAACAGGGTATGTTTTGAATAAATTTTTAAAGGCATGTTCACTCAGATCTTAGTGGGACTACTACTTATGCACATGTACTCTGTTAAATGTCTTAGACTTAGCAGAAGAGGGACTCGGTCCACTATACTATATTCCATTTTACTCTCTCTTTGGAGTATTTAACTCACAACCCTAAAGTTGTTTAGTTTTGCATAAACATTCCTTACATAGCCTATAAGTGCCAGTCCCCAAGTCTACATTCCTGGCTGCAGTGGCAGTTGATTTGCATTCCCAAATGCTTCTGTTATATTTGTTATTTTATTTCAGAAACAATGTTAAAAATGCCCCTGTATTGTTCACCCTCATCCACACCTCATGATCTATTAAAAAAGCAGGAGTCACTACTGTGTATTTACATGCAATTTCTGCATGTATTTATTAAATTCATGTTCAGAGAAAAACATCTAATTTTGATTCATCTAAGGCTGTGAAGGAGTACGCAGAGCTGAAGGTTTGTATGTTATCAGGTCCAAACCTTACTGTGCTCTGCCATGGCTGCAAGCAGAGCCGTAAACAAGTTAACCCTAAGCTTCAAAACTCCACGTGAACTCCAAAATCTCAAATTTTCCAAGTCATTCTGAGGTGGAGGCACATTAGGAGAAGTAGCTAATATGTACAGGTACAACACACTATGGAGAACATCACTGCCCCAGGGCACTTTGAGAGGTTAGTCAGCAGCAGACTGCTCTGCCAAGCACTTCCTCTGGATGCTCCAAGAGTAGCAGTGTGCTTGGCACAAGCAGGTAGAGAAGACTGCTCTGCAGGTCCTATAAATGGTCACATCCTCTTAGAAAGGCTGTAAGGGTCTTGCCCTCCTGGGGAGTACACCCACCCACGGACAACAGTCTTACACAAAGCCTTACTACAACCAGCTATGTAGTGGGACAGTCCTTGAATCAATACAGCTGGAATTTGCTAGATAAATAAAAAGAGGAGGATTTCGTACTGGAGAAAAGAATCACAGTGGCACAGGAATTACTAAGAGAAAATTAATCTCCTAAGCAAAACAACAGGTTTTGGTAATCACCTTACAGGAAATACAAATTTGTAAGTCTCTTTATCAGGAAGCAAGTGGGCAAAGAAGGACCCACAAAAATTGGATTCTCTCCCAGGCTTTTGGTAGTGTGGCAGCCCTTCATTTCCCCTGCCTTCCCTCCTTTTCCTCAACCTTCAAATACTCACTGAGAGGTAAAGCAGAAAGCCGCCAACACGTAACTAAGCCGGTCTCTCCTGGGGACTGAAAACTCCGTGTGAGCTCTGCAAACAAGAGATAGGGGCCAATTTCAGGAAAGATACAAAATTTGCAAAGAACTATCACCAATATACTTACAGGCTGCTTTTCACCACTGCACTCAAGCCTCGCATACATTTGACCATTTTGGATATCAAACCAGCCCCAAGACTTACTGTAACAGTAGGCTGTTGCACATTCCAGGATGTAGTTAAAAAGCCTTAATTTCAAGTGGTTTTTTTCAGACTGTTTTGAAAAGGTCCCGGGCTATATAGGTTCTGGCTGGACCAGCACCCAGGCTCCAACAACACTCAAGACCTGCACTGTCATTAAGAGTGATATTTACAGGTTTGTCTGAAAAAAACCAAGCCTCAAAATTGTTTGAATCATGCATGAACAGCACCAGCGATTTTTGCTGAGTAAATATGTCTTTCACTAGGCATCTTGGCCTATTTCAGCCTTCCTTTAGTAGTTCATCCCTGTTAAGCAAAAGCTGAGGGAGGATCTTAGCAGATAAAATACCAGAAGGGATTGCATAAAGATGAGGGAGATGGGCTCTTGTCAGTGGCATCCAGTGACAGGCAACTGGCACAAACTGGAACACAGGAGGCTCCATTTGAACGTCAGGGAATCCCTTTTCAATATAAGGGTGACCAAGCACTGGCACAGTCCTCAGAGAGGTGATGGAGTCCCCATCCCTGGAGATATCAAAAAGTATCTAGGCTTGCTCCTGGACCCTGTGTAGCCCTGCCTGAGCAGGGGGTTTGGACCAGATGTGCCTTAAAACCTCAGCCATGCTGTGATTCTGTGAAGGGAAAGAGAAACAGCGTGTTCCTGAGTTAAGCTTTGACACTGGTTTCAAGACGCTCCTACTTGCACTGTGAGAAACCCAACTCCAAAAGATTTCTAAATAAAGGTTGTGATTCTCCTCCAGTCCTGGTACAACCAGACTTCTAAAGTGTGGATCCTGAACTGTGCAAAGGAGGGAGAGGAAAAGTATGAACAGCAGGAATTTCACTGATCATTATGTGCTAAGCTATATCTTGTAAGACAAAAAATTAGTTAAGAACCAAGTTATCAGGAAATGATACTGCATAATCAGTTCCATCAGTTCCAGATTTGCAAGTGCACTTTCCAATTGTCAGCTTGCTCTTTTCAGCAACTTTCATCCTCTGACAAGCACCAACCACGAGTTTGTGTATCATCCAATGATCTGGTCTTGAGAAGCTATCAGAGCCAGTACAGAGAATCACAGGTTTATGTTTCTCTTTCTCTCTCCCTTTTTTCTTTTAATTTTTATTTATGATTTTCATGTTGATGGCAATATCTCCTTCTGTGTCTGATTTGCACTAGGTTACTTTTTGCTGTGTGTAGCCATTTTGGTGACTTTCACAGAACTAACCTGGAGATAAAATCAAAAGTGGAGTTAAAATTGGCCTCATTTTCTCTTCAGTAGAGTTGTGCACTTAAACCATGACTCATCATGACTTGCAGTCACACCCAGACCCATGATGAGCTGACTGGCCAGTCTTGAGAACAGAAGGCAATCCAGATAGACACAGCAGATGGGTGAAGGTTGGCTCCCTCCTCTTACTGGATCACCACAGTGACAAACAAATCACCAATCACCCTGGTTTCTCAACTGAGGTTCCAGCTTGGTAATGAGTCCCAGAAATTGACAGCCTCTCTTGTGGGGCATTTTAATGTGCAGCTCTAGACAGAAGTAGATACTGAATCAATTTTTCCTCTGCTATGACAAATGGGAAATGTACAACCTCAGGAAAATAAATCGCCTTTTCTGAAAGCTGTAACAGGAGAGTGACTATGTCAAACAGTCAAACTATTTTCGTGGCAAGTCATTGCATGTTCAATATATGAATAGCAGGTTACAATAAGAACCTTATGCTGTGAAATTAAAACTTAGACAAGTGTTTGAATGAATGGTACTCTTTCCTACTTTGGGTATGCTTTCCAGCCTTAGCTTGGTCATCAAATACATCATTCATTTCTGCAATCATTCTGTATAGCGAAAGTAAGGTGGGTGATCATAAAGAAGAATTTATTTAAGCGAAAGAGTAGCTCCATAATGTACTTAAAAAAATTATGTTATATCATCCTGCTAAAGATATGGTACTTTATGCTATGATCAGACACCTCTGAAAGCAAATGAAATTTCACTGTTCCTCATATATTCACACTAGCCTAAGTCCTTCAGAAGCTTTCTACCAATAAATGTTAAAATTAATCTTTCTTCAGGCATTAGACTCAAAAGGAAAATATGCTTTATTTCCAAATTTTCTTTCAGAGTACTTGAACTGTTTTAGTCCAGTGCCTGAAAACCTAACCTTTTGAGTCATTTAACCAGTGTTTTTGTTGTTCATCTGTCTGTCTTGGTTGCGTCTGACCTCTGGGTTGATTGCAATAGAAAAAACATTCAGTTTTTCTTTCTTTCCTTTCTTCACTATGACTCAACATCCTTCTCCTCTCAGGGGTATGACTACAGTTCATAGGGAATTGGTCCAAAGTTTCAACATTTCAAGTGTCTCACCCACGAATACTTTTGTCATTTAAGAAATCTCAGGGTACCTATTTTTGCAGATACACTGAACATTCCCTGGATTGTAATCTGGCGTGGGGAGGGATAGCATTTTTCTAGAGGAGCAACTAACCAGTACTCCAGATAGCCTTGATAATGAAGTGCTAAGGAGTAGATTTCTGGGTTAAAACAGTTTAGAGTGAAAGCAATAACTAGATATGTGTGGGAATATTGCACTATCAGCAATTAGTTCCTCTAAACTAAGCATGTGCAGAGGTCATCCCAAATTGCTACTTCAGGAGACTCTCAACATACTGTATCATTAATTAAAGAAAACAGATGGGTTCTTCCCACCCTAGTAGTTTGTTCTGTGAAGAGATTACTCTTTTCCCCAGTGTGACTCCTTCACAAGGGGACAGCACACAGAAACAGTGGGGTCTGTTATGCATTTAGTCTGTGGTCCTGTGAATGTACATCTTCAATCCCCCAAGCATCAGGTATTTCACCAAGTCTCCCTCCATCTTCCCAAGCTCCTGGTGTTTCCATCAGTTCATGTGTGGATATGCATCTGGCTGGAAACGAAGAGCCTGCTGGTTTCAGCCTCAGCAGTTTTCTGCCATGGGGATTTAATTCACCCAAAGCCCTCCCAGGTGCAATCCCACAGCACTACTTGAGGCTGGAAACATTAATCAAGCCCTGCATGACATGCTCCGGTTTTCCCACATGTACTTGTGTTTCCTCACAGGCTTCAAGAGAGCTAACTGTGTGAAAATGCCTGGTCTGGACAGCCTGACTATGGTAATTTCACCTCCTGAACACCTCTGGTCTTTTCCCAGATCAATCAGCTCAGGCATTGCTGTGTGACAAAATTACAGCCATTGACAGTGTTTACTCCAAGCTTCCAGGAAGGCACATCCATTTTTCATTAATAAATTGTTTTCCTCTTTTAAGTTAAATACCCTTATGAGGCTTTTTTAGCTGTCCTGCTGCAATTCTCATTCTTTGGTCTTATCATACAGCTCCCCCAGCCTATCTAAGCAGAACTCTTATTTTCTGCATGTTGACACTTTTGATTTTGTTTCCCATCTTTTTGCCATTGTTTACATATGGTTTATATCCTTTTTCACAGAATCAAAAATAACTCTTATTTTATTCAAGAAAAGAAGTCCCCTTTTTCCCACTGAAATGTTACTGATTAATTTGAATATGATGGTTTAAAAAACAGTATCTGAAGGGAAGAAAAAAAGGAAACAAGCCAGATTTAACCAAGACACCAGTTTCCATTTTAAGAAGATTTTATGTGAATCTGGACCATATTAGCTGCAGGTTTAAGAGAATCACACTTACAATTGCATTTTAAAAGGTAGTTTACTAGAATAGGATTTACTTTTAGATAGACAGCAATTTTTTCTCATTTTTTGTAAAGAGGGAATGTAAAAATATTTTCCCATGATTAACACCATGCTTTCCCAGGATGAACAAAAGACTTTTGTAAGCCAGAAACCACAAAAAATAAGCACATCTGTTCCCAAGGATAAAAAACAGTATTACACACATACAGCAGAATACAGTAAGGAAATAAATTCTAAAATAATGTATTAAAAGGCTTCAAAAAACATTTTAAAAAAAGAGTCATTTTTTCAGCTCATACATATTGACACAGCCCTGAGGTTTCAATCACTTACATACAGACCATAGTAGCTCCTTGATAGCTCAATTTACAGTTAGAAAATGTTATCTAAACGTAGATTAAAAAACAGCTTTTGTGTTTGCAAGTTCACAGGAGGGAGTGGTTTGGCTTTCATTTATTGGAATGTAAAACGGATAAGTCTTCTATATGATGCCTACAGAAATCATATTTGATGTGGCAATGTGTGCAACAGGGTCATCAGCCTCTACCCTGTGAAACCACAAGACAGGCCTTCATATCAATTTTTCCTAATGACTCCCCAGCATTTTTGCTGTGGAGGATTCTGATGGCAGTATCCTGCAGAACTATGTGGCCATGGGTTTAATCTGGGAGTTATTTCTCTAGCCTAACCCAGTGTCCTGGGTTATAGTCTATTCAATTTCATCTGCTGAAAAACAGTTGGGGGCGGGTGCCTTTTGATAATGGGCCAACGGTCAGTATTAGGTAGAGCATTGTTCTTATCTTTCTCTATAATGGGCCATTAACAGTCTTCCCAAGCCCCTAGTGTACCTATTGTGTGATGCTCCACCCCGTGGGAGGAGCCAGCCATTCTCACCTGGATAAAGCTGGGACTTTAAACTAGCACAGGGTCTTGCTTCATCCGATTATGGGAGGAAGGCTGGACCCTTCTCACCACTTCAGGACCCCTTTCTTTTCTGCTACTGGATCATTTTCTGCCTCAGCGGAGCTGTACCTGCCATTCCAGGAGGACTCACTTTTGGACTGCTTTCCACACCCTGACTAACAAGGTTGTAGCTTTGACCCTGTCAGGACTTTTCAAAATTGTTGTTTGTTGGTTTGC
Source organism: Cyanoderma ruficeps (assembly GCA_008694505.1). NCBI lineage: Eukaryota > Metazoa > Chordata > Aves > Passeriformes > Timaliidae > Cyanoderma > Cyanoderma ruficeps. Next base: position 11,910,696 of record VZDJ01000090.1, on the reverse strand, counting down.
TGGTTTGGTGGGGTGGTTTTTTTTTTTTCTTTTTCTTTTCTACCACATTTGTATTCTTATATTCTTAGTAAAAAGCTGCTTTTCCTACTCCCAAATCTTTGCCTGAGAGCCGTTAATTGCAAAATTAGAACTTGGCGGGGGGTGAGGGGTTTACATCCTCTATTCTAAGGGGAACCCCAGTTTCCCTGGCAGATACCTTTCTTTCTAAACCAAGACACCCAGTTACACACATTCCCACCACAAAAGTGTGGGACAGGTATCTCCAAAAGGAGTTTCATGACACCTGTCTCAGACACCAGCCACAGTAAGGGAACAATTACCCCATGGAGATGCCTATCTAGTTCTGTCAACTACACAAGACCCTAGATGAGTATCTTAGACTAGACAGCTAAATTTTAGATGGCTAAAGATAGGTGAGATTAATCTTACCTTTAGCCTTGGGATATGCCACAATTCACCTCTGGAGAATTTATTAGTTAAGTTTCTATGGTAGGAAACCAGCTTCAGTATAGAAAGGATAAAAAGAGGGAACAAGAGCAGAAGAGAACACACCCAATATTAAAGATGGCCTAAATATTCCACAGTATAGCCTGTGCCCTACAGTGCACACAACTAACCTGCAGATTAGAGCACTTTTATCTTTCTGGGCCGGTATCTGTAGACCAGCCAGAGCTCAATAAATCAATTTACAAACTGGTGGCAGCTGAGGCTGGAGCTTTCAGAGTGCCACAAGCAGTAAACAACACAGAGACAGCTACAGCCAGGCTTCATAAGGAATTAACAGCATTTGATAGAATGGGACTTAGAGTCCCATTAATGCCACCAATGTATCAGAAAAATAAATCTGTTTCAAAAAAGGGACGTTTTCCCTTGCTTTCCTCTGATGATATTGTTATTATTTGTTATCATGCACACTAACTTTGTGAGCATTTATCACCTAAGTTTTTATATTGTTTCAACTGCTTAAAACATTTATTATTCATCTGCGGGAGATGTATGTCCTTGATTTTCAGCTTAGATTCCCAGATCTCCTTTTTATTGGTTTTACTTCTCCTTTTTAGGAAAAAAATGGACTAGTTTTTTTTTTTTTTTAATTTTTCCTCTTCTAGTTGTGTCTAATTTCAGTGCAGAAAGCACTTATGCAGTTCCTCAGTCTGACTATGAATGAAAACCAAGCTATTACACTGTAACTTCACTCCCTATTGTGTGGGAAGTAAGAATTGCATCATCCCTAAGATCCAGAACAGGAGATGAAGATCACCCTTCTTGGTGGGTGAGGTCCAAGATTTTGTAGTCAATCTTTCAACCAAAGTAAGAGCTCCTTTTGTTTTGCTTTGTTTCTTCTCTCTTCTGTTTCCCTCTCTTCCCCACAGAAATCTTTATAGAAGACTAAAAAAACCCGAAAAACTCCACCTTTCAGTCTAGTATTAGGTATTTTAAATTTTATGCTTGAACATTATAAACATCTCATACTCCTGCAACTCAGTTTTTACCATCTAAACAGTTGTCTTTACGTGTGAGTACCAGAGAATTAGGAATTCCCAACATGTGTGAGAGCATGACAATTACAAGTCATAGAAAACATAAAAAGCAGGCATAGAAACTTTGATTCAGAATACCTTAAGTATTGTTAGTACTCAAACCTCAAGGCAGATGCTACTTTTTGGATATCATTAACTAATACCTGTTCTTAAATGTAAATTCCAACAAATTGCTGAGGTTATTTTGTAACGCAACTCTTTGCACTGGCGAATACGTTGACCAATTCATAAATAAAAATAATTAAATCCTGCCTTTTTAAAAGGTGAAAGGCCACTAGTGAACAGACTTTGAAGGAAAATCTATATTAGCCTCTACCAGAACTGAAAGCCTATTGTAAAAGCAGCTGAAGAAAGTTATGTGACACTTAAATACAGCGTAAAAGTGTGTCACTCTACGAGACATAAAACCAATCATTCAAAGGCACCCTAAATCGTTAAAGTGGGTTAAAATATCTTAACAACGAAACTCCCGTCAGCACTCTTGGCAGTGCATCATTTGCTGTCATTAACGTTTTGCTCAGGAGCTTCTGGAGGAGGGTGCCTTCACTGGCGCCCTTGGATAAACGGGTACGTGCAATTTGGGACGGAGGGAGAGAAAGGAGAGAGAGAAGGAAGACAGGGAAAAGAGAGAAAGAAAGAGAGGCAGGGAAGGAGGGAAGAAGGCAGGGAAGTAAGGAAGGGAAGGCAGGGGCCAGCGGGCACCAGCACCGGGAGCTCGGCAGCCGCCCCGTGCGCCGGCGGAGCCGCGCATGCGTAGCACGCGGCGGTGTGGGCGACCGCGCGTCGGCGGCGAGCGCCGCGTCCAATGGGCGCGCGGGGCGTGCGCGCGGGGGGGCGGGCGGCGCTGCGGGCAGTCACCTGACGGCGCGCGCCGCAGTCGGGCCGCAGCCGGAGCCGGGAGCGGCCGGGCCCGGGTGGCGCGCGGGGCCAGAAGGGACGGGGCGAGGCGGCGGCGGCGGCGGGGGGCACCGAGGTAAAGTCGAACCGAACCGGCCGCCGGCGGGAGAGTGCGCGGTGAAGGGTTGGCGGCGGGGTTGCTAAGGCAGCACCCTTCGGACGGAGGGTGCGGTGAGGCGGGGGTCGCAGCGCGTTCACGGGGGTGGTGTCGGTGCTGCGGGCTTTTCTCCGCCGCAGCACGCTCTCCGTGACGCGGCCCGCCCCGTGCAGGGTCGGGGGTCCCGGCCGCGGGGGCGCCNCGGGGCGGTGGCGGAGGCGCCCCGTCAGCGCCGGGCAGCGGCGGCGGCTTTCCGGAGGGGAAAGGTAGTGCCTTGGTGCGGGTGTTGCCCCCCTTCCCCCGAGACCGCTCCTTGCCCGGTGCCCTTGTGCCCCGCTGACACAGGCGTGACTCTCCCACGCCGCCTTCCCCGGTGCTGTGCGAAAAGGCCGGCTCAGCCCCGCTGGGAAGTCGGCGGGAGCTCCGCTCCGCCGGGGTGAGGCGTGCAGCTGGTATTTGTTTCCCTTTGGGGGCAGCCGGGGAAGGTCTGTTTTAGACTGTAAACAACGAAATACAAATCCTGTCCGTCCTGTTCTGTGCGGTGAGATCCTTGGCATGTTTTGGGGCTCGGTGAAAATGTAGTAATCGCAAAAGAACAGTTACCTGTTTTAACCTGACGGTAATCCCAAAATCATCTACAACTCGGTATTCCAAATCCTTATTGAACTAAAAAAGAGGAAGAAAGTGTTCTGAAGATAACTGTATGTGTAGTAAATTTTGACAGACACAGTAATTTGAGGCACTTGAGGAAAGCCTTTTCTCTGTGTGAAAAACATCTGGCTGCAGTAATGGAATAATTGCAATCCAGAAGCACTGTAAATTAAGGTAATGCGGAGTGCACTAGCCTATAGAGTCAGTTCTTTAATCTCAAGTATTACACCACACAGTGAGAAAAGGAAGGACTGTATTCCTGTCAACAAGATGAGTCTGAATGAAACCATCTAAGGAAGACCATGAAATACGATTTGTAATACCAGTTTAACTTTAAAGATGACTTAAATAGCATAATCACTCTTGGATGCCCTAACTCAGGTGAGTAAGCCTGTGTGTACCTTAGCAAGCAGTGAGGCCCAGAATAGGCAGATTTGCAGAGAGAAAGAGTTGTCACTGAAAACTGAATAGCCACTGTGATTTTCAGAAGGGCTCCCTTTGACCTGGCTTAGTAAATCTGAAAAAAAAGTTAAATCCCGTAGTATTTAAAAATCTTGAGATCTTCTAGAGTGTGTTTTCTGATTTACTCTAAAAAGAAACCTGCTCTTGTTGTCTGGGTTCATCTTGTGAAGTGAATGCAAGCATAATAAATGGGGGTTTTGGGTAGTTTGCTTCACCAGTGCACTCCTGATTTTAACCAAAATGCTGAAGTACAGCTTTAGCATCCATCAGCTGTGTCTTTGAGTTTATATGTAAAAAGATGGAAGATCTTAATGTGTTTAATGTTTAATTGCTTTTAATAGGTTCTGAAATTCTTATGCAAGGGATATTTTGAACACTAATAAATTTGTTATGATAGAAATGGTCTAATATTAAAAGCCATACCCTATACCTGATCGTTTGGATCAGGTGGGCACTCTTGTTAAGTGTAGAATGGACAGGTCTTTGCATGTGAGTTCTGTAAATCCCAAATATCTCTGCCGTGTGCTTCAGGGAAATGTAGCTCAAAAAGTCTCGTTGTCATGTCATCCCCACCTTCCAAGTTTGATAAAGTGTTTCTATAAACACTTCATGGGTTTTCTTTTAACCACAGTCCTTTCTCCCTGCACTGAGCGTGCTGCTGTTGGGACAGAGAAGAGTGGTAGGTCAGTGAGAGGGCTCACATTTGTGTCTGAATGCTGGCATTTAGATTGTCCTGTAGAATTTGACCACTGAAAGTTTCATGGGGGAGGTTTTGGGGAGCAGGAAAAAACACTGTGGTATTCGTAATGTGAGTCCTGTTTATATGTAGTCCTTAGTTAAACCAGAGGTAGTGTGTTAGTTGATGCAAGTGTGGGTAGGAACAAAACATTGAGTGAGCCAGAATTAACTGCTGAACCAATCATTAAACTGAGTAGATTCAGCCTAGTGGGACCATAGTGGGGATAATGTGTGACGATCCACTTGCAGCTTTCCCTGCCCCTACCTCTAATTCAGAGGTAAGCAGTCTGGAGAGGGGACTAAAAGTGATGGAAAGGCTTACTGCTTTGCTGTCACAAATCATGGGCTGCATCACAAGTCACTCTGTTTCCAGCAGTATGCAGTGTTTTTTGGTTAAGTCCCTCTTAAGGGTGGAAGAAAATTTTGTTCTTGTTAAGTATGAAGGGAAAATGTAGAATTTGGTGTGAGTGTGAGTTAGAAGGTCAGAGTAAGGCTCAACTGACCAATTAGCTGCTGAAGCTTTAAAAAGGGGAAAGTGTGCTGTGAAGGGTAAATTGACTTTAGAAGCATTGGTGAAATACAAATAAATAGAGTTTAATCATTAAACATACATTGGAGAGTGGGAGAGGTGTAGCCTAGGGTATCAGTAACTCCGTGTCTTGAAATGAGAGCCCGTGTCTTAAAGAATATTCAATTAATCTTAAAAGTTGTGTTGAGATACTTTGTTTGGGAATGACTTTATTTGAACTGTCAACATAATGTTTGTAGGTGTTTGGATTCCAGTCTTGGCCATTTGACAACTACTGTGATAAGTAAATATAGAGCACTTGCTTGCCCTGTTCATGCTACTTTTAAGGTCATCAAATCACAAAACCCTGGAGTGGTTTGTGTTGGAAGGGATCTTAAAGATCGTCCATTTCCAGCCCCCTGCCATGAGCAGGAACACCCTCTTCTAGATCAGTTTGATCCAAGCCCTGTCCAGCCTGGCTTTGAATGCTTCAGGGATGGGACAGCCGCAGCTTCCTTGTGCCAGGGCATCACCACCCTCTCAGGGAATGATTTTTCTAATAGCTAAGCCTGCCTTCTGTCAATTTGAAGCCATTCCTCCTTGTCCTGTCAGTCCAGGCCCTTGTCCAGAGTCCCTCCCCAGCTCTCCTGGAGCCTCTTCAGGCCCTAGCAGGGGCTCCAAGATCTCCCTGGAGCCTCCCTTCTCAAGGATAGCACCCCCAGCTCTCCCAGACTGGCTTCAGAAAAGAGGGGCTCCAGCCCTTGGAGCATCTCTGTGTTCTGGACTGGACTCATTCCAGAAGATCTGTGTCCTGATGTTGGGGTCCCCAGAGCTGGAGATCAGTATTTTATGTGGTAGCATCCCAAAAATGGTTATTTACAGGTCAGCTAGTAAGGCCAAGTCTTTTGACATCATATGTCAGGTAGGAAATAGTCTACAGTTTCAGGATGGGAAGACTGAGACACTTTGATGTGATTTGGTGGAGACCTTTGCTAGTGCTACTATCTGAACCCTGGTCTAGTGCATATATATATATAGGTATATAATTTTTTGTTCAGTTTTACTATTATATATTGTTAGTTCCGATAAACCTGTGCTGTTCTGTTTTCATAGAAATGTTTCTGAAATTTTGATTTATGCCTAAAATATTTGCAGATTTCTTTCAGTTTCACATACTGTGAAGAACAGTTATGGAAACAAATCAAAGTTAAACAGATAATACCAGAAAAGAGGTTCTATATATAAATTCCAACCAGTATTTTCTTTGACTTGGAAATATAGCTGTTTCACGGTTCTTTCAGCTTGTTTCTTGTGTCCTTCTAAGTTAAAGTACATTAAATGGTTAATTTAGTATTCATAATAAATATTTTGACATATATACTTGTAAATGGCTTGTGATAGTCATTCAGACAAAGTTATTCATGTGGTTTGTTTAACTTTGACAATGAATAGAATGTGTAGCTGTAAATACAAAGATCCTTTAAGCAAAGGCAGGAGGTGACAGTAGATTTTAGTTGTGCATGCTTTACTTATCCTAAGTGAATATTTTATTATCTAACCTAGTTCTTATTTAAGAAAAAATATAACCAGTTTTTACTTGTATTTTTGTGGTGTTGTGTTTGTGGTTATTTTTGTTGTTGATAGGTGCTTTGGGGTTTTTTTATTTAAAATTCTTTTGAAAGTCTGTGCATTGTTATCTTTCCAGAGTAATTCTCTTTGAATACCAGTACAACTGAAGGGCTGTAAGTCATGGAATTTTCAGAGGAGTCTCTGAAATCCCTTCAGACCTATTTCATTTTTTACCAGTGAAACAAACCAAATCCCACAAGATGATTTTTATCCCTGATCCAAAAATTAAACTATTAGTGTCATCTAAAATAATGGGAAACTGCAGAGTAGGTTGGGTTTATTTGGCTTTGGTATTGATTGTGTCATCCTCTGAGAGAAGCTTTTCAAACTTCTGTTCTTTGGAAAATGTCTATGGTTGCATGGTATCAATTTCTTTTTTCCTTTTAAAATCATGACTTCTGAAGGCTTGTGACTACCAGAATTCTCAGGGTCCCCCACGCTCTCCTTCCTGTGTCCCAGTTTCTCATATAGCTTACAAATATTGAGAAAAAAGTGTGTATTCCATCTTAAAACTTGGGAAGTAAATTAAGACTCTTTGCACAGACTTAAGACTTGCCAGACTTCCCGTGATTCTTAATACTCACTTGTGACTTGACAAGAGTCCAAATGCAATGTTTAAAATTATGCTATGAAAATACAGACTAGTAATTTTTGAAAAAATCTCATTTGTGTAATTAAACTGTGAAGACTATCATCCAGGTGTTGGACTAATAAAGAAAACAATTTAGAATTATGACTCTGCTAATAACTGAAGATGAAATGTAATTTTTTCTTAAAGGAGAAAGCATTGTTCATGGGCAGCAAAGCTTTTTGCTTTTTTATCACTTCTTTCTTTTGCAGTCTTTTTGAAGATGAAGCAGTGATCATGCACTAAAATGCTTGTTCATTCTTTGTCAGCAAAATGTGAATCAGCGGCTATTAACCACTGTAGGCATTCATCTGTAATGTAACTGTTTCCTTAAAAGGAGAGATAGCTGGGGGCAAGGACAGAGAGATAAAACTGTAGAAAAAACGCCTTTACAGTGTTTTGAATGAGCTGTGTCTTATCTAAACTGTCTTGATTTTGCAGTAGTAAATGATATTTGTCCCTTTGGACTTCACATCTGTGGATGGCAGATTTTTTTTTTATAGGCTAAAATAAATGTAAATGTCAACCCAAAGAGATGGTATGACTGACTTGCTAAAATTTATTCAATAAATCAGCATAATAGGAGTAGCCCCAAGAATTTGTTTTGTCCGGGGTATATTTTTGAGGGTCTACAATCATGTTTTTACCAACTGTTCAGGAATTTGAAGTGTTCCAAGAATACAGATATGTTAGAACCATGATGCTAACTGAACAGACCCTTGTTGTCTGCTAGGTGATAAGTTTATCTTGCTAGTTTTATCATTTTGGTGATCACAACTGAATTTACATCTGGGTGCCCACGTTCCAGCAGCTTAGAGAGCAGTGACAGCCAAGGTGTGTCCTGCCTGGGTTCTGCAGCTACCAGGGGGAGCTTTGCTCTCTGCTCTCCTATTTCAGAACTTCACCAGTGTACAAGTGACACTGTGATTGCTGGGGAGGATTGATATCCAGCGTGGTATTGCTGGATGCTTGTTCACTAAGAAAAGACTAAGGAACAGGGTTTTGTTTACATTTTTAGTAGTTTGGCTAACCTTTAGCTGGATCATGTATGGGAATTATACAGTAGGTGCAGAGCAGAAAAAAGCAAAACACGTGTAGACTGAGTTGATTTGGATGGTAGAGGTGGATAGTTGAGTCTAGGAATAAAAGGTTAGCTCTTCTTTATAGGAATATCTGAATTGGGTTTATTCACCAATGGAAAATAAGAGGCTTTTGCTCTTCAAAAGAAAGCGCTGAGCTCACAGGATGTAACTCTTGTGGCTCAAGTGTTTTTGCTTGGCTCTTGCTGGAACTATGGCTTAGTGGAGCTTAAAACTGAGTGGCCACTGGTCCATTTTTGCTCGTTTGTTCCCCCAGTTGCTCTTGGGTATGTTAGAGTTGATGGTAACAAGGTGGATTCCTGTGTTTATTTGGCAGTGAGTCTTTGAGATAATTGTTAGGTTTGTATCCTAGATCGGGTTAAATCTGGGTGCCTTTGGATGAGTCCACTCTTCTTCAATGTTCAGCTGGTGATGAGGAAATTCCTGGTCACAGGGGCACGGTGTGGTCCTGCTGGATTGGAGTAGCTGCTCTGCAAGGCTTACAGGAGTGCCAGGTCCTCAGCTGTGCAGGAGCAGAGGGAGAGTGTCAAGTGATTTCTGTACCAAAACCTTCTCCAGACTACTCTGCTCTTCAGTCTGTCTTTTCCTGAATTTGAAAAACCTGTAGCTTGGAAGGGAAAAAAGGATTTGGAAACAAACTTTGATACGTGGGGATGGATGCTGCCTCTGGATTTGGTGTTCCCATTGTATCTTGGTGATTGTTAGATACTGGAATTTCATTTTCCAGGTCCTTGGATTTAGCATGAAGAGTTAAGATTGTAAAATGTAATCAGCTGTTTTTTCTGAAAGTCTGAGTCTTCAAAGTAGTAAAGGGATGACTGTCATTCATTTCCATGGGTTTCTGTGCTCTGATTTAGTATTTTTAATGACACTTGAAATATTCAGACTTAGAATGTTTAAAAAGCATTTTGGTAACCATGTACACAAATGTGTGTGCTTTCATCACCTTCAGTGACAACTTGATGCCTTTTAGCTTCCTTCAGCTCTTCCATGACACTTGTTTGTCCACAGGATGTTGAGTGCACTCTGGTGTGTGGTGGTGGTGCTGAGCTTGGGTGAGAGTTTGTCCACCTTGTGTGAGATTTTTGTGTGGATGAGGAATACATCATGCTATTTTGAGTTCTGCTCTGGTACTCTGTTCCTACTCTTGTGCTCTACCTGCACGGGGTGCATTTCTCAATAATGTTACCTGTTTTACCACTATTTTTCTTCTGTAACTTAGCAACAGCAGTTCCTTATAGCTTTACCTAGTTTCAGCCATCATGATTCTCGTCTTTGGAATAAGTTGTTTTTTTTAACTATCAGTGGGGAGACTCTGTGGTTTACCTGAGGATCTGCACCAAGTGACTCTTCAAAGCAGAGACTTTGGTGGGAGGAAGTAAAGAATTTTAAATCTACCTTTATTCTCCAATCAGCTAGTAAAGAGCAGCAATTGTTACCAGTTGTAAGCAATCAGATGAGCAAACCGGCAGCCTAATTTTAAAGTACCTTACACTCACTGTACCTCACTATTACCTTCCCGTAATAATGTAGTGAATGACTTTGAATGCATGAGGAAAATGAGCCTTGGATGAGATCCGTATTTTACAATGAATCCTGATAAGCATCTCGCTTTGGTCTCTATACTGTGTGCTTAAACAAACATGCATTCCTTTTTTAAATGTGGTTGCAGTACTGATTTTCATTAAGATAAGTATTTATATGTTCTTTGGAAATAAATAAACATATAGTCATTTGGATGTAGAGATGTCTAAGTCTACTGAAGATACGGTAATTTTGCAGGTAACTGTTTGGCATAGTTTTCATAATTGTATACTGGTACGGAGAAAAAAATGGAATTACTTCTCTTTGATAAAGCAGAATAAAGTTTTATAGCTGATACTTAGGAGGAAATATTTTTGTCCTCATGCAAAACATTTTTTATCTCAAGATCACTGATAAAGAATGAAAACTTTGTAGTAACAGGCTTGGTTGTGTTCTCGAAGCAGAATGTGATTGATTGTGCTGCAAGTGTTTATGTAGGTATTGTACTAGCATGTGTATATGCTTATGTTCACAGGATTTTTAATTTTCAGTCTCAAGAGTATGAGGTTATTAGGTGTGCAGGGTTTCAGATGAGAAGAATTTGAGAAATGCTCACAGTACTAGTTTTCTTCCACGAACTGAGGATTTATAGTGAGCGAGCTTTCATGTTGTTACTTCTGTAATCCTTCCAACCTGTGTTATAAGACCTATTTTAAGCTTTGGAACATCTTTTTGGACTCTCCATATTTTTGATGGTAATGCCTGTTACAAATATCTTAAATAATATTCTTGCATGTTTTTTTTCTTAGCATCTTTTGCATTCAGTCATGTGGTTGTTGGCACTTCCTTTGTGAGCAGTGATTTCAATGTACAGTCATATGCTTATGAAATACTTTTCCAAGTTGTCTGTGCTTACTTCTAGTTTTTCTTAATTGAAGGTTACTTTTAAAATACAAATAGCATTACAGAAGTTTTAGGTTGTTTTCCAAGGATATTATTTGTTATTGTTGTTTGTAGTATCAGTTTTCCTTTTTAATACCTGGTTGCTGATGTTAATAATATTTTTGAGAGTAGAAAAAAGAGCCTGATAAGTAATATTTGTAGAAAATTAAATTATATAAAATGGACAGAAAAGCCTAGAAGGCCTATCCTCAAGACAGTTGCAGCACAAACTCATAAGTTTAATTAATTTGTTTTTCTCTACTTCATACCTTTTCCCCTCTTTGTCCACCCATTCATAAATAAAACTAATTTTAAGAATTCTGAGTGCTCTAGAGGAGCAGTTATGGTAGAAGAGAAATCAAACAGTTTACAGAAGAGATGTACTTTTTCTCTTTGCTATGACAGTGAGCATTCTTGTTGTGGATCTGTGTACAACAAATCTAGTTGTAGAGAAGTTATTTTGTACTCACACAGCTGTGGAGAATCTGGTTGGCTGTCGTGACAGATACTGTCATAAATGTGGTACCCCTATTACCAACGGGAAAACAGAATTCACACATTCGTGAGTTTGACCTCTGGTAGTTCTTAAGTGTAACAGCTTTATACAGTGGTTGCATTTTCTCTTTCTCATTTGATGCTTTTGTTTTCGCCAACGTTTTCAGTTTTCTTATGCTTTACCTTTGGATTGGTTTTTATTGTATTTGACAGTATCTAAATTTTACAACGGCTGAGAGGAATTTATTGTTTGAGTGTAGCATATGGGTGGTATTTTTTTTGGTTTTGTGGGTTTCTTTAAAAGGTTCTCCTAAAGTTTGAAATGCTTATTAAATGCTGCATTCTATATTACGGATACCTCAAACTTGTCATCATGTTTAAATATAGAGGGTACATAACTTGGCTGATGAAGTCCTCACAATTAGGAAGTACAACAGTCTGTCAGAGTAAAATGTTAAATGGAATTGTGCTCAAACTAAATATTTCATTCACTTCTCAAGAAACAGAAGGTAGTGTTTCGGTGTTGAAAGCTATGTTTTTGTGGGTTTTTTGGCAGCTGAAACATTGGGAGCTCTCTCTGTGCTCCAAGCAGTCCACAAGCTGTTTTGAAAGGATGGTGTGTGCCCTACAGAGATAAGTGAGAAGGAGGAGGGTTAACGCTTCTCTGCATTCATTTGTCTGCATCTATAAAAACAGAAATAGTGTTCCTTTTAGCCTTCTGTGCTATGGAAGTGTAATAAACTGAACTGCATATTGGAATTGATTATTTTATCAGGAAAAACCCCAAAGCAGCATATATGATATGTGTGTTGTCTGTCTAAGGGTTCTTTCTTCAAGGAAGTTAGGAAAAAAATAACATTTTAAGACTTATCTTTAGTCTCCCTCATGAGTTTTGCCTAAGTATTCACCCAGAATATATCCTTATCTATAATACTTCCACCACTGTGGATTTAGTTTTCAATTTTTCCGTTTAGTCCTGTGTTCCTTTTTGGGGTTTTGTTTTTCGTTTTTTTACTTTGTAACAAATACAGAGTTATACTTCATTAAACTCTGTGTGCTGTAAAATACGAGCACTATGATAAGTTAGGCTATGGAGCAATCCAGTTAGGAGTATATAATTTATGTTGCACTGGTTACTTCTCATTAGCTCTTATAAAAATAGAATTTCATGAATAGCAGTTTCATGATGAATTTCTTTTGTTCCCATTTAAATTGACTGGAAATTAAATATTTCCGAAGTTAATGAATCTATAGTCTTGTTATTAGGTACATGAAAACATTTAAACTGTTTGCTTCCAAAAAAAAAATAAGCCCTTTAGGATTAACAGTGCATGGTGTGTAGCACTTTTCTCTACCACTTCTTAGAGGGGAAAACTCAGGTTTGTGGAACTTTTGGGATTTTCCCCTCCAAACCTTTGTTTTCACCGTACATTTGTACATTTTGTGGGTGAAGTTAAGCATACAGCGTTCCATAAGGGAGTGGGAAGGGCAGGTAATGCCGATGTGCTCTGCACTTACTGGGGTCCAGACTAGTACTGTGCTGCTGTTGCTGCTGGAAATGGGGATCTTTTTCTTCCCTCTTTCTGTTCAAAAGTTCACTCAAAATGCCTGTGTGCCATGGAAATAGCTTGAGCAGTGAGTAACCAGGAGCACAGCTGGCAGCGTGGTTGCTTTTTCCACAGTGTGTTTAAATATGGCCATGCCCTCTGCACTCCCCGTGTTGTGAAAGTTTCCCCACATCTGAAACCTGAGGGTTTGCCCTGGCTACAGCTTTATTGTTGTTGGGAGTTGGCAGATGGTAACAGCCTCCGTTGAGCAATAGAATGATGAGGTAGTCCCATGTCAGCTGGAGTGAGTCTCCACAGCTGTGCTCAGTTACGGGAACTCTGGGGTCAAGTGTAGTCTGAATGCTTGGTTTGTTAAGGTATAACGTGTCCTAGTAATACCGTATTTTCTTTGTAGGATTGTTCCAAATCTGACTTAAGTGGTTTCTTGATCGAGCGAGGGCACTTAATAATCTTTTTTCTTCCTTTTATTGGAAGAAGGGCTCAACTGAAAGTGAAATACAGGGTAAAGATCAGACTTGGAAATACTTTCAATCTTTGCACTCTCTAGCAGAGCTGCCTTCTCCCTAGCCCTTCTTTTTTCCTGCAAATTTAGGAATCTTCAGAACCATTATATATGAGTTATATATTTCAAGGTTTTAAATATTGTATAATTTTAACTGTTGTTTATTACCCAATGAATACTGTTATTTGAGAATTTTATCAGAAAGGAGCTGGTATTCCATTGCCCGGTGATCTGAATCATTATGATTCATTGGGAAAGCAAACTTGTAACAAGTATGACAATTCCGAAAGTCATGAACAGAAAAAGGGGGGAAGAGTTTGCATTAAAGCAGTTAGAGAATTCCAATTTAAAAACAAAACACCAACCTACTAGAGAGAAAATCAGGGTATTTTACCAATGTCTGATTGGTTGAGCAGACAAAATACTTTTGGAAGAAGACATAGAGAAAAACACGTATATTTCAGTCTGCACTAGGTGAATCAGTAAACGGAAATAGCTCACATAGTATTTTGGTGAATTTTAGTTTAATGGATCTGTTTTATTTTTTACATTTTCATAGTGTTGGAGTTAGAATATTCTAATTACTAAGAGAGAAAGCTTAGATAATTTCAAAGTGTTACAGTAAATTTATGTCTCTGAATCACTTGGCAAGGAAAGAACTGTTCTTTATTGCTGAAGTCCATTTTTTGTCTATGAGACTACAAAAGCAGTGTTAAGATGTACAGATCAAGGTTTGGGTACTTTAAATGGTCACAAGCATGTATTTGTTTGAAGCACTAATTTGAAGAAGGATTAGACCAGGGCAGTGCACGTTTAACACGCTCATGTTTCAGTACCAGTATGTTCCTGTTGGGCATGACTTTCAGGGGTACATCTTGTTTCTTTGCACCCCCAGGTCTGAAGCACAGAAGCATGCTTTCCCCTGAGCCTCACACTACCACCTGTGATACAGAATGTCTCTAAGTGAGAACAACAGTGTGGTGTTTGCCTATGAATCTTCAGTGCACAGTACCAATGTACTTCTCAGCCTTGATGATCAGCGAAAGCAAGATATCCTTTGTGATGTTACAATTTTAGTGGAAGATCAGCGATTTCGGGCTCACAAAGCTGTGCTTGCAGCTTGCAGCAGTTACTTCCTTTCAAGAATTGTGGGCCAGGTGGATGCTGATCTTATCATCACTTTGCCGGAAGAGGTGAGTGTCACTCCCTTCTGCATTTTACCTGCCAGTACTTCTAATCTGCTTTGTTCAATTCTCTTTAGCGGTAGGCTGGGGTTTAACTGGAGAGTTGGAGTAGGGGATTAAAGAGCTGAAAGACACGAGCCCACAGTCTGGGATACCAAAAATATTTTTTGAATTCAAGTACTTCATATATATTATATTGTAAAGATTCACTGTTCCCATCTTGGTGTAGGGTCTGTTGGTTTTTTGCCAGTGTTTTTATTTTTTGACTTGCTTCCCAAATAAAAATTAAATAAATGACCACTGCAAGAGTTTCTTTTCTAGGTCAGTCATGCTAAGAGTTTTTTAGGGTTTTTTTTCTTGTTTGAGCATAGCTAGCTAGAAATTTGGAAGAGAAAGTGAAAGGAGTAGAGTGCTTGTCCATTCTTGATCCTTGCACTCTTGATTTTGCAGTGTTTCTTCCTTAAATAGAAAGGAGGTACAGTTTTAAAATACTATTGTATTTTTTTCTTTCAGTTTCATTGATGAATTCTGCTTATTTGTAAAGCCACTTTAATGTTTTGTTAACTACACTAAGTCTGAAGATATCTTGACAGTTTATGGGTAAACCATCTTCTACATTCTACTTCCCCACATTATAAAGGCTGAATTAATGTGGTGGTGTAATCATCAGTAGTATAATCTCCAGAGCATATTTCAAATGCTATTTAAAGAATTCTTTAGGTAGGTTGTAAGAATTTGCAGACAGTTTTAAAGAACTGGTCTCTGTGCAGATCTTATCAACTTCCTTTCATGTGTTGTATTCTTTAAAAGAACATACCAAACAACTACTAAAAAAGGCAAAGTAAACAAACCCTCAAATGATTCTTAAATTGAATTGCATGAATAATTCATTATTTTGCTGGCAGAAGGATTGAGTGTAATTAATGCCTTGATGTAGTGCTTTATTTAGGATAAAATACTGTTCATTTCAGTAAAGGCAGGCTGTGGACTTGAGTTTGAGTATTAATAGTGGACATACTGCTTTATTTCTTCATTTGCAGAGAAAAGGCTAAAGGAAGTGTCATGTAGTTGGTAATCTGTTTGTGGCTTTCTACTTAATTCCTTAGACAGTTTATCATGTGTAGATCTTGTACGGTTTCTGAGACAGTTTTCGTTTGTCTCTGGATTCCCTGGTAGGTAACTGTTGTGAGGACATAAATGTTCAATTAAAATCACTTGCTCTAATGGGGCTTTAAACTGAGAATTCTGTGTGGTGTACAGTTTTTGAGTGCATTTCTTCAAATCTATGGGAAGAAGAAAGAAGTAGGTGGCTGCAGTAGTGAATAATCATATGTGGTCAAACTCCATTTTTTCAAACTTTTTTACATCTGTGGTGCATAAGACTAAGTGATTAACAGTAATTGCTCTTCAAAAACTACAGTTAAATTCCAGCAGCATATTCTAGAGTAATTAATATACAACTTGCTTTGAAATATGTCTTTGTGAGGTTGGAATCTAGTTACTGGTTTTCAGCATACAGCAGTATTTTTCACTTTTAGTACTACATTGCCAGAACATTTTATTAAGGGATTGATCACAGTGAAGAAAACTGTCACAAAATGTGCATGATAAAATTGTATCAGAATAATTGTTTCGGAATGAGTTTGACCAGGTTTTCACAGTAGAACAAATCTGCTGCTTTTGTCCTGTACTCTGTCTTGCAGGCAGGAGAGATAAATTTGTGTATTTCTCTGCTTATACCCAAATAGACCATACTACTGTTTTTTTTTAATTTGTTTTTGTAATAGGTAACACTTAAAGGATTTAGTCCTTTGCTTCAGTTTGCCTATACAGCAAAACTTGTTTTAAATAAAGACAATGTGTCTGAAGTTTGCAAATGTGCAGAATTTTTGGGTGTACGCAACATCGAAGAGTCGTGCTTTCAGTTTCTCAAATTCAGATTTTTGGACTATAAATTGGATCAGCAGGAATGTCCTAGGAAGAAATGTTGCACACAACGTTGTCAGAAAGCAAACCCTAAAACTGGCAGTGCGGATGATGGAGACCTAGAAATAAATGATGAAGTAGAAGCACTTCTAGAAAAGGAATATAGTCAAATACCTGACACAACACCCTGTAAAGATGAAGAAAATGCAAAATCATCGCCTGTTCTCCAAGATAACTCAAATCAAAACTGTGATCCTGTACATTTAGAAAGGGGTAGTGCTTCCAGCTTATCTTCCCAATGCCCAAAATACAGAAAATTCCAGAAGGCTTTTGGAAATGACAAAGTTCATACTTCAGAGTCCAATTCCAGTATTAAAGATGTTCAGGTACCACCATTTGCAGCTTCTCTTGAGAAGGAAATACCTGATAATGATGGCGTACAAAAAGCTCAGGAGTGTGTGCCTATGCAGCTGATCTCAAACTGTGAAGAGACTCAGGTAGAAATGGAAGATGGGGAAGAAGGCATTCAGAAAAAAGAAGAGTCAAAGAGAGATTCTATAACTCGGAATGTGTTGTGTCCTGTGGAGAAAATGGATCTTGCTGGTTTCCCCCAAAACTCTGCTGCATCTCATGGACCCAATTCTGTGTCTATTTTACATAGTTGTGAGCAATATGGTAACTTGAATTTCAGTAGTATGCAAAACAGCACGGTCTTAGCTGAAAAAACTGTGTCAAGTTCTGGAGCTGGAAATGACAAGACTGAAAGTCAAGGTAACCCATCTTCAAAGGTGGATTTGTGCATAAGGGAAGCCACTAACATCACCTCAGCGGGAGATCGAAGCAGTGTGGAGAGAGAGATAGCAGAGCAGCTGGCACAGGGATTCTGGAGTGATATTCACAGCACAGATGCCTGTCAAATACATGTACCATCTGCAGTTCCTAAAGAGTACTTGGAGTCAGCATATTCGGGGAAAAAATCAGAGTGTCCGTGGCTGGGGATCAGGATCAGTGAAAGCCCTGAGCCTTGCTCTCAGCGAACTTTCACAACACTGAATTCTGTCAACTGCCCCTTTATAAGCAACCTTGGCACTGAGGGATGCTCCAACACCTCTGAAATAAACAGTGGAGATTATGTTCAGGGACAGCAACAAGAACAGTGCCCCTACAACTATGTGATAAGTTTGGGAGAGGATTCGGAGACTGACACTGAGGGAGACAGTGAATCCTGTTCAGCAAGAGAACAAGAATGTGAGGTAAGAACATCCTGATGTATCTTTTGCTTCCCAGTCTATTAAGGCCATTTTCAAAAATCTAATTCTGAGTTTTCTGTTTTGTTGTTTTGGGTGTTTTTGTTTTTTTCTTTCTGTGGCTGCTTGTTTTAAAAAGTCTGGAACTGGAACTTTAAATAACCATTCAGAGATTTGTATAGAAGGTCACTGTTAATTCAGGGGGACTGAATTAAAGTATATTTAGTCAGATACTGAATTGTTGGATGCTTACATATTAGATCCTTTAAGATTTATTCTGGAACAACTGTCAGAAAAGGTTGTGAGTCTTAAGGCATGAAGATTCATTCTTAGATTTTTTAAATCTCTTTCAGTTAGATTTAAGAAAACTCTAAACTTCTTAGAACCTTTGTTTAATAGAAACTTACCAGTTTTCTTGGTTTTATTCTGAGCTGTGGGGTGGAGATGGGAGAAAAATGATATCTCATTTAATGTGAAGTGAAAATCAAGTTTTTAAGCTGGCTTCAGTTGCTCTGTATTTAAGACTGTGTAGTAATATCACCTTCTCCAACACTAAGGTTATTTTTGTTTCCCGAACTGCAGTAATTATTGGGCACTTCCTTTCTTTGTTATTGCTTTAGTAGTGATTTAGGCAGATACCATACAAGAGTAGTCTAATCCTAAAAGATTTTGTGATATACCTGGAACAGTTTCCGTTGTTAGCATCATAGAATTGCAGTGTAACTCTGCATCTGATGGATGATTCCATGTTACAAAAATTCAGTTGTTCTTGAAGCACTGGTGTTTGTATCTTTTCAAGATGCATGGCCTTACTGAGATTGAACACAAATGCAATTTGTCATCAATACAAAAAAGCTGGAATGCCAGAGAAAAGGCCAGAATTGGTTAGTTACATTCCTCACCTTTATGTGACAGAGAAGGTGGCATCATTGCTGAGGACAGTACTCTGGGTTTTTTAATTTTTTCTTTTTTTGCCTGTTTGTCACCAGTAGTAGCCAATAAGAAAAGAGATTTCTCTATCTTCTTTTTAAACTAAATTCAGATCTTTGGCCACACGAAGGTAACATATTCTGCTACTTACTATACTCAAATGTTGGGATTAAAATAAGGTTTCTTTAGTTGGGTACTCAAAAAAACGTAGTGATTATTTTGTAAAGGTAAATATGTTTTTCAGTATTAATCAACACTTCATGGTCTCAAATGCTTTTGTAGCTCAGGTATACAGCAGTAGCAAGAGCCTGGTCCTCTCTTCTCCAACACTAAGAAATAAAAGACAAATACCGTAACTTCTGTATTTTAGGGAAATGCCTGTTTCAGATGAACTTTTCCTGCAGGAAAAAACTGCATAGGTGTAAAAACTTGTGCAGGATGCAGTCTTAACAGAAGCTTTGGGAAAACTTTAGACTTGTATTAGTGAGTCTTGACACCTGTTTTGTACCTCACCAAACTGTAACTCATCTTAGAGTGTTTCACCTGCATAATTGGTGCACACACAAGTAGCTTTCATCCTACCTCTGAATATGCATGATCTAGTGTAAATGTGCAAATACTCTATTGTTCAACCTGTGCTTGAACTCCTGTAGTTGAATCCCCTGGATTTTATCCCATCATCAGATGGTTATGTTAGTTTGCTCTTGTCTCTAAGATGCAGGAAGAAGGATGGGTTATGTGGGAAAGAATGCTTAAAATGGAAACTTGACTTGTTGATGTTTGTGTTTATCAGTTCCACCTTGGATTTACAAATGTATCTCACATTATAGGTAAAACTGCCGTTTAATGCACAGAGGATTATCTCACTTTCCAGAAATGACTTCCAGTCATTTCTGAAAATGCATAAATTAACTCCTGAACAATTGGACTGTATTCATGATATCCGAAGACGAAGTAAAAACAGAATTGCAGCACAGCGATGTCGCAAGAGAAAACTTGACTGCATACAAAATCTTGAATCTGAAATTGAAAAACTGGTATGTATAAATATTCATTGCTGTTGTCATGTCTTTCTCTAAGCATCTTGACTGGCTATCTGGCAGTAGCTTAAGGGTGAGGTGATTTACTACTTTTTCCACTCAAGCTTAAAAACCTTTATCAGTCTTGTATGACTTCTTGACAGCAGTTCTAGATTTTTATGAGCTTTGCTCTAAAGTACACGCATCTTTCCTTCTGTGGACTTGCTTCCATTCAAATAAAACATACACCACAGCATAATTTTTGGTCAATAATGTTTCTGGAACCCATAAGCTTTGAATTTAATTGTACCATGATTCCCAATGATTCCCAGACTGTTACCCTACGCTGTTTTTTCCTCTTCCCCTTTCTTACTTTGAGATTTTGTTCTTCAGCTCACGGTATTGCTCGTGATCAAGTTTGCAGTTATGCAATTGTTAGTTGTGTAAGTACTGTTCTTGGAACATGTCAGCATGGGCTGGCGAGCTGTTTCCTGAGTCTTGAATGTTAAAAATGAGACCCTTGCAGAAAGGCGGAAGATACAGAAGAACTTGGGAAGTTGCCTGCCTTTTTAGCAGTTGCATCAAGATTGTAGCTGAGGAATTGATGCATCCAGATTTCTCTGTAGCCATCTGTTAATATATTTTTCTCCTCCTTAACAAGGCAATAAAAAGATAAATATGTAATTTAAGAGAAATGTAGGTAATCTGAGGTTAGGATTATGTAAAAATAGCAATGGCAAGAAGATAATTGTTTTTTTCAGAAAAATAAGTTTTTGTTTGACTCTATCGTTATCATCTGTTTCATAGTCAGTCATACCATGTGCATGAAATAGTTCAGTTGTTTAGGACTACTGTACCCTTATTCTTGTTCATGGAGCATTTTAAACTTGGTGTACCTTAATTTGGTATCTGCATCAGCTGGAATATAGCAGTCACGTTGCATCTTTTTTGACTTCAAGTTGAAAAGGAGAATAAAATAAGAGCCAAGTGCCATGGACTGAAAACTTATTTTCCTGCGATCATCATCTTTCAATATATCTACTCCTACTTCTGCAATGAGGAGATAGGCTTTGAAGGAGGGCTTGCAGGTTCATAGAGCTCTGATGAGCTGACAGAGCAGGTTGTGCTCAATGAAGAAGGTGCTCTGTGAGGAAGGGTAATCAGATGATTGTATTAATGATATCCTTACTGAAGAGAGAAGTTGCATTTCTGACATTTCAGAACTTTTTGCCTGCTTTTGTCATCATGTTGTCATTTCTGTTATGTAACTCTGTCAATATTTTGCAATACTTGGGCAGGGAATTAAAGGTTGATCTGCAAGATTGGACATGTGGTTGATTGAGACTTATAATTATGAAATAATATTCTTTCTGTGGACCTGTGCTGGAACAGACTGAATGTCTGCTGTTTGGTAGGTAACACTGTGCAAGGCCTAGATAATGAGTGTTGAATCTTGAGAGGTGAGGTCTGAATTGTATGAATCATCCTATGGGCACAAACATGTTCCAGTTGCCTTTTTTTTTTTTTCTCAACCGTGCTGATAAGTTTCTTCAGAAATTCCTGAAAAGACCCTGTTTGGAGCGGTTGACCATGCCTGACAGTCACAAGTCACAGATCATCAGATTTGTGTAAGTTGTACACAAATACAGAAAGATTAAGATCTGTCTAGGCATGATTTCCAGGTGGGCGGATGAAAAGAGATGTCTCAGAAGGGCTATGTGTGGTATATCCAGGTTGCTTCATACATGATGGCTTCTGCCTTGTTCCTGTTCTCTGGGTCAGTCATGTCTCAGACCTTTTAGACTTTGATCTTCTCATGGTATTGTCTGTAATGTGGCTTTCAGAGGGAAGAGACTGGTGTAGCTATAGTTTTAACAACTCTTGACAAGTAGGTAATACTCTGTACTACCAGTTAGGAAATACTTTTTGGTGGGATTCCTCATCCTGGTTTCCAGTATGTGCAGTGTAATGTCTTGTATTACTTTTGCTACGTCAGTTTTTTTCTCTCAGAAGATGCTTGTGGTGTGTTTTTTGGAAGAGTCCTATATTTGGAGCAGACTGAACCCTGCCTGACTAGAGGCTGGCGACTGACAGCTGGCAAGTAGCTTTGCTGACAAGCACCTTGGGGCCTGGGCAGACAGCAGGCATGGATCAGCCACACGTCCAGACTGAAGAGAGGCCATCGGTGTTCTGGCTGTGTTAACAGGAGCACAGCCTTTGTTGGAGGGCAGCGGTTGTTGCCTATCTTGGCACGTGGAACGCTGAATCTTCTGCTGGGTTTTCACCCTTCCCAGTTCCAGGAGCACATTGATAGACAAAAGGAAGGTTGGGTGAAGGCCACTGGGATGGCCAGGCCTGAAGTACTTCTGGGGTGAGAAGCAGAAGAAATGGAGCTTCTACCTGGAAGAGGAATGGGGACACCTAATGGCTACCTGCCCATATCCATGGGGCAGTCCTCGAGGTTATACAGCCTTTGGTAGTGGAAGATCTTCAGCTTCCTAGGGGGGAGTCCTTGGCAGCAAGAGAATGATAGATGCAGTCTTAAATTACAAGGGGGTATTCATCTGAGTATAAGGAAAGTTTTTTCTTCCAGTGGGGCCAGGCAGGCAGTGGAGCAGTTCACCCTGAAAGGCTGTGCATGCTCTGTCTTTGAGGGTTTTGTGGCATGACTGAGTGAAGCCCTGAGCAGCCTGATCTTACCTGATCTCTGACTCAAACTACAGACCTGCTGACGTGCCTCCCCTACCAAGTCATTCTGTAAAATTGGAAATCTTGCGTTAAATTCTACTTATATTGAAGAAAAATATTGTTCAGTGATGAATCTGTTATCTGGGAGAGTTACCTTTGATCATGTCTCATGATCTTCTGTACTGATAAAGTCTTTTTTTACCTCCCCATATAGCCTTTGCTTATTGGCCTTTCAGGTGAATCTGGGTGTTCTTGTTGGGCACTAATGTTCTGTATTTGAGAATACACAAGGGCTACTTACTGTTAGAAACAGCTCTTTCAGAGACCTTGTGTATATTCACATTCCTTGTACTTTCTCCTGTACAATAGGATGAGCATGAGCAGGGAGGTTGGACTAAATGACTCACTGTGGTCCCTTCCAACCTGGCCCATCCTTGGATGATTTTTCACTTTGAAGCTTTTAAAATGAGGGTAGTTGTGAGGGGGAGCAGAGTGGAGGATAGCTGGTCTCAAGAAGCACTACTTCCATGAAGATTCTGTAGCTGAGGAGGATGTGTCAGTGCTCCAAGGAAAATGTAATTGAGATCTTGTTCTGTATATTATAGCAGGGTGAGGTGTGTGAACTAAGTACATTCTTTACCAAAAGACTCAAAAGTGTTCTCTGTTTATTGTGACCTCAAAACTAACTGACATTACTTTGTAGTATTAGCATAATGCTGAGAAAATAAAACAATAATATTTATATGTATTAACCTGTGAACAGCTTCAGAAGGGCGGTGAGGAATTTATGCTGGAATAACTATGTCTGAATGTTCATGTTTGTTTTAAATAGCAGTCCAGATAATTTTATCAGTCTGTAATACACAGCTGAGTGCCCAAAAGGTATTAGGTGATCTGCCTAACAGAATGGGGAAGATTATTCTGATAAGTATTAAAAAACACCTGGAGCACAATGCAGGCATCAGTCACCGCCAGCAAGGCTCCATGAGGGGAAAGTCCTGCTTTTCAAGCCTGATTTCCCTATATGACAGAGTAACCCACCCAGCTGATCTAGGAAAGTCAGTAGATGGAATCCTCTTGGACTTCACCAAAGCTTTTGACAGGCTTTCCCAGGATCCTTCTGGACAAAATGTCCAGCCCTCAGCTGCATAAACACATCATGTGGTGGGAGAGAAACTGGCTCATGGGTCAGGAACAAATGGTGACAGTGACTGGGTGACGTCAGGTTGGCACTGCTCCTGGTGGGGATCTGCAGGGCTCCATCCTGAGCCCTGTGCTCCTCACCATCTTCATTAACAACCTGGACACAGGACTCAATGGAACACACTGGAAGTTTGCCATTGACACTAAACTGGGAGGAGCTGTCAACTCCCCTGAGGGAAGACAGACCTGGACAAATTGGAGACAATCACCAACCATGTGAAGTTTAACGAGGGGAAGTGCCGGGGTCTGCTCTGGGACAGGGTAACCCTGGCTGTGTGTATGGACTGGGGAATGAGGCTGGAGAGCAACTGTGGAAAGGGACCTGGCGCTCCTGGTCGATGGCCAGCTGGACATGAGTCAGCAGTGTCCTGGCACTGGAGGGACATCCAGGCCCTGGGGGGGCATCAGGCACAGCATTGCCAGCCAGGCAAGAGGGGGTATTGTCCCTGCTCTGCACTGGGCAGCCTCACCTTGAACATTGAGTGCAGTTTTGGGCACCATGGCTTAAAAAATGACATTAAGCCATTGGCTATCATCCGAAAAAGGGTCATGGAGGGGGAAATCTTATGAGGGGTGACTGTAGGCATTTTTTCTGTTCAGCCTGAAGAACAGGAGACTGAGGGGAGATCTCATTGAGGTCTTCAACATCCTCAGGAGGCGCAGGTGCCAATCTCTTCTCTCTGTGAGCAGTGACAGGACTTGAGGAAACAGCATAAAGCTGAGTCATGGGAAATTTAGGTTGGATGTTAGGAAAAGCCTCTTCCCATAGAGGGTGGTTGGACACTAGAACAGACTCCCTGGGGCAGTGGTCACAGCACCAGCCTGACAGAGTTCAAGAAGCATTTGGACAAAGTTCTCAGGCACAGGGTGTGACTCTTGAGGTGTCCTGTGCAGGCCCAGGAGTTGGACTCAGTGACTCTGATGGGCCCATTTCAGTGTGGCCTATTTTATGATTAACAGCTGCTCCCAGTATGCTGACAAGTATAAATTTATTAACAACGTCCTCTTTATACTAATTTTAGACAAAAAGAACTGGCAACAACTGTTCCTCTTGCCAAATACTGCCTAAACTTAATCAGTTATTTCAAAAAGAAGTTGTAGAGGTTGCAGTATGAGGTTTCTCTGCAAAAAGAGGATATGAGGAAGAGTGAAAATAATAAAACTTTAGAGGAGTGAATTGACATAGCAGTAGTTGTAACACATAGTCCCTGTGATTAAAACTTGAAAACTATTTAAAGCTTTGTGTGTCTTCAAAACTATATCTTCTTTTAATTAATTACAAAATTTAAAATGTGTGTGTGTTGTGACATGTTTGGATTTGGGTTCTTTGTCCTTTTCATTCAGCTTCTTCATGATGGGCTTGCTTGTTCCCTGTCCTTCTTTGTCATTTCCTCATTTTTCTTTATTCAAAAAGTTGCTTGTTTCCATGATTAGACTTCTCAGTTATCAGTGTCTTTTCATCTTAAGCCAGTTCTGTCAGAAGCCTCAGAAAAATCCACATTGAAACAAAAAAAAAAAGCTTGATTTAATACAGGCTATTCTTTTCTACTTGTTATTTATTAGTGAGTTGCCATTCTGTTTGTTGCTATGTGCTTGGACAATCCTGCTACATTATCTCTAGGTTGTCAGATCTTCAGCACATCTTTCTTTACCTTTCTTAAATTTTCTGTCTAATTTAGGAACTATGCTTAACTCCATTGTTTGTCCTATAGTGGATTTGGCACTTCTTGAGAATGGAAGTTACTTTCACCTAGTGGAATAGTATCAATACTTAAAATGTGATGTTTTTCAGCATTTCAGTTTTAAAATACAGATCTCTATGAAGACTGCTCAGTGTTTTGTTGACTCATTGGTAATGGTTTGTGTTACCCTGTAGATCAGGTGTTTCAGGAATATTTACAGTAAGTGCATCTATGTTTCATTTGTTCAGTAACTACAAATTGCTCCCTTGTCTGCCAGCATGAGTTTGGAAAAAGCTGCATATCTGAAAAATCACATCAAATAGCTTAGCTGATGATGCTTCCAGAGAGGTTAGGATTGCCCCTTTGATATGTGTTTGATTGTGTTGCTGTTTACTTTGTTAATGCATAATTACTTCTGTTTCAGCAGACCAGAGTATTTAAGGTTTTGTTTTAGCTTTGATAGGAGCTTAAAGCATAGTTATTATATTAAAATGTAGACTAAAATACTGTTTTTCTTTTTGCAGCAAAATGAGAAGGAGAATTTGCTGAAGGAAAGAAATCACATTTTGTCAACTCTGGGTGAGACAAAGCAGAATCTGACTGGACTTTGCCAGCAGGTGTGTAAGGAAGCAGCCTTGAGTCAAGAGCAAATACAAATACTTGCAAAATATTCTTCTTCAGATTGTCCACTCTCATTTTTATTCCCGAAAAGAGAACAAGCAGCTCCATCTGATAGTGAGCTTGTGGCACCAGCATCTGTAGAATCAGCAAATGGTCTTTCAGGTGTGACACCTACAGCTGAGCAGAGTTCCTGTTATCAGTGTGTCAAAAGCGTGTGTGAGGCCACGTACGATCAAGTACAAGAACTGCATCCAGTTTCTGCCAGAACATTGGAGCAGACGTCGCTCGTGGAGCCTTGTGGGCAGAGCAGTGGCATCACAGACTTCTGCCAGCAAATGACTGACAAATGCACTACAGATGAGTGAATCTCTCCTTCCCATTGCCAGCCTCTCAACATTGCAACTAGAAATGGGATTGAGCATTATTGGAAAGTAACTTACTAAGTGAGAGAAAAGATAAAAGTTTTATCTTTTGAAACTGTATTGACAATTCCATGGTCACCACTATTACTTGGCAAGCTTTGGGTTGGCTCTGTGTAGTTCCAGAACATAATTTGTATGTGTCAGCCTTGGAGCTTTTTCTGTGTGGTGATGCCAAGGAGGGTTCAGGAAAGCTGTTGGAAAGTACAAACTCCATTCACAGGTGCTTTTTTGTGAGGAGGTTTGGTTCATGTATAGAGCAGCCTACTCCGATTCATGCCACAGTACTTAATGCCACTCTGCATTTTAAGGAAAGCCTCCTGACAGCTGTTCATGCACAATGACTTCTATACCTGGAATTCTTCTAAGACTTCTTTTCTCCTAGTAGACAAACCTTAAGAAGCATATATAGCTCTGTAAATGTTCATTTTGTAGATGGGCTAAGTAACATGATAGGATGAGGAGATTCTGGAAAGAGCACTCTGGAAATAGCTCCTTGCTTCCTGCTGCTCCCCTGCCTGTCCCAGAGAAGACTTCTACTGAATTAAAGCAGTAGGCTACTACTAGTAATGGAATTGATTACTAGTAGGCTTTTATTGAATAAGTGCTTTTGTCTTGTCTCTCTAGTACAGAAGTAAAAGAACTGGAGCAGCAGAGGTACTGCCACATGCTGCTCTCTTCTTTAAATTTAGTGGGAGGAATAACAGTGCACCGTGGAAGGCAGACATCTGAAACTGGTGCAGTTCTTGGATGAGTGTGCGTTAGATCCTCTGGCATCTGAATCCCATAGGCTTATTAAAACTCACTGCTGTATTGTGGCTTCCTGTCCTAGCACCTTCAAGCTTGCTGCTTGTTTGTGGCAAGTTGGAATCAAAGTATTTTGAAAGTCTAAGGACAGGACAGACTTCTTTTTTTTTTTTTTAAGGTATCCAGGCGCCACATTTTTTCCTTTCAGTGCCTAACTGCCTAAAGTAAGTTACAAATATTTGTTCTCTGATCACTGGGACCAGTAAAGTTCTATTTCAGAATCAGTCTTCAGGATACTTTATGGCTAAACCAGTAGTATATTTTCAATGGCTTGTGCTATTAGCATAGATATATAAAAAGTTTATTGAAGAAATGAGCTGGAGATATTTCCTTTATTACTTTGTGAAGGAGAAATTCAGCTACTGAAAATAACCCCCATTTTCTAGATTTTTACATAGCAGTGGATGCATATTGTATACCAATGATGCTTTGTTATTTAGATGTTATTCTCACACCAGAACTAAGTATTGAACCTCACCACAGAAAACTTTGGGTTTGCTGGTTTACAAAATATGAAGAATCTTGTACAAGCCAGTGGAATTCTTCATTTCCTACCTCAGAATGTGTATTAGCTTTTTGTGTCTTTGTGTGCATGTACAGTAGGCAGCAACTAAGCAAAGGCCCTTGTAAATACTGCTGTTCAGTTTTACCTTGCAGTGAGACAAAACTTGTTCTTGGCAAGGCTCTTTTTTTTTCCCTCTCCCCCATAGATAACATAGCATTAATAAATACAGTAAGCCACTTATTTAAAACAAAAATTGAAAAATTGACAGATTTCAACAGGACTTGTTATAACCAGCACGTAACACAAATGACTATACTACCTCACCTATGAGACTGAAAGTTGATTCAAATCTCTAGTGAATCCTTGGATTTTCATCATATATCATTACTTTTTTAAGGGAAAAGATATGCTAATGGAACATAGCTTGTATAAATCACAATGCTTGCAGTAATTGAAATTCAGAAATAAATACTACATGGCAGACCTCGTGATAATTTAATTGAAATTCTTCTAAGTTACTGTCATTGAGATATGATGATCCTTTTGTATTAGTTTATGAAGCTCTCTGGGCTTTTTCTTCAGTTTCTGTAGATTCCTGGTTAATTTAATCCTGTCTCTCTCCCAGGCTGCCACTCTGGGAAGCATTTTGCTCTTACGCCTCCACTTCATTTAAAAAGCAAACCAACAAGAAACAATCAAAAGCAAAATTCAAAGCCCGAACCTCTACCGTTCATAACTACTATCACTTTTAAAGCTGGTGATATTCTGAAATGACGTGGATAATGGTAGTAAAGCATTGTCCTAATAGTGCACATAGTTGGGAATAAAACTCCCTGGGGGAAATCCTTGTTATAATGAGGTGGAGCATCTTTGTAGGGAATGGCTGGCTGGGAGCCTATCCAGTGGCCCAAAGCCGTGACACACTTGGCTGCAGATGTTGGAAAACAAGGTGAATGATGACCAAGTGTGAGGCTGGAATGTCCCTAAAGAGTTGTGCTCCACTGCTGCAGTCTGGGGATCAGCCAGAGCCTGAATTCCATAGCTGATGTGGAGGGATTCCAGGATGGGAATCATGGCATTGACCTATGATAAAAGTAGCATCATGGATTAAACCTGATCTGAACTTGATGAAGTTTGAGGGTAGGTTTTTGCCTGACCAGCTGCATCTAAATAATTTTTTAAATATTTATTTAATACCATAGACCTACAAATTGCATGTTGACTTCTATATGCCTATATCATCAACTTGCAAATGTTACGAATTAATGACAATTTTATGATACAGAATTCTCAGGAAAATGTTTTTGGAGTTTGGTTTTATTTTTTTTCTTTCAGTAAAGAAATACTCGATTTTGAAATTGTAAAATACTTTGTTAAAGCATGTTTTAAAATACTTTGGACAGACTATCTTAAAGCCATAAGGGTATGATGGCATGCAGATTGTAAAATAAACAGATAATTACAACAGTTGATTTTGTATTTTTCATAATTCAGTATTTTCTAAGTCTACAATAAAAACCACTATCCTTTCTACAAAGGCTTTTCTATTTTGTGCAAGTCTGCTGTGAAAGTCTCTACTGGTGCTTTATTCATTTATGTAGTACTGCTCAAACAGTTCTGAAAACGGTAGCAAAGTAGTCTCTATATAGTTTATGAGTTTAATAGGCCCAAACCACTAGCTTAGGATTCTTCAGACCAGGCTGAAATCTAATAACCTAGAGAGGTAATTGTACTGAAGTTGAGTATCTGCTAAATTACCCATGATATTTCCTCAGTAGTGTGTATTTTGTTTTATCGATTTTCTTCATTAATTGCATATTCTTAAATTCATGAATATTCTTCTCAACCTACGAAAGATTAAATTTGCCATGTGGAAGAGCTGCTGTTTCATATGAATGGCAGAGCCAAGATAGGCAGAATTTAAAATAAAAACTCTAAAAGTGGTTAACAAATAAGTAATGAGTGAGAATAATATTGCAGTACAAGTAAGTTGAGTATATCTTGTTAACTTGAGAAATAACATTTAAAGGGTTCTTGATATATGATAATAGTCTAGTAAGAATTCAGTATGATACTTTAACAAGGTTTCCTAATTTTTTACAATCTACTATTTCATATTTACTGGGAAAGAGTAGGAGATGGATGAGAGAGACTTGGGAAGAAACAAGACTCAGCAATCAAAACAGCACTCCAGAATGGGTATATATTCAACTTCATTAACTTGTTGAAGGCTGTAAGTCTCAAGCTTTCTGGTAAACTGGCATGATTTTGTTTAAAAATATTTGGTGATGAGAGAGACTCAAAAGTTGTAAATCATATTGCAATTTTATTTCTCAGCCCAGTGGAGATAAATCAGACTATACATTTCATGTCAGCTTGGCAACATTTGGGACTGTTTCAGGTAATGATCTAGGAAATCAGAAATATTTTCAGTGAACAGCCTCTATTGGTTCTGAGTTTTCATTCCTGTTACTTTAGTGACTCTTGTTAAAAAGACACTTGATTTGCTTTAATACAGGATCCACTAAAGTCCTTCAGATGGAGCCTCATCAGGTTGCAGTTATGCAGGCCTATCAGATACTTTCATGCAGCAGTGAAAAATGGTGTATTGAATCGGCATGTGGAGGTAATTCAAATGCAGATGTTTTAAGGCTGTTGGTTGGTGTAGTTACATAGTTGCTCCTTGTGATTGTAAATACCTGTATTTACAACATTTACTTGAATGCAGGATAATCAGCTAGCAACTGTGTGAAGTTATTATTTATAACAAAGTAGAAGATTAAAAACCAGGGGACAGGTGCAGGGATAAAAGACAATAGAATATAAATCCCCAGGATATAAATCCCCAGATCTGGATTTATTGCAGACCATGGGAGTTTGGGGAACATCACTGACAACTGTCTGGTGAGCTGGTCCATTTTTCACATGTGGTGTTTGAATGTAGGAGTCATAGAAGGTACATACAATTTTCAGACTCTTATTCTGGTCTCTGAAATAAATCAGTCCTGCTTACCCATAAAACCAAGAAGCTTTGCTAACCTGCATCTATCCATATGTTATCCCAAAAAGCCTATGGACCTGTCATTATTCTCATTGAAAATCTGTCCTGTGAATTCTTTCACGGGTTTTTATAAGGACTTTAAAGAACACTGACAATTTCTGTGTTTTTATGTCCTTTCTTTTTTCCTCCCTTGTTGAAGTCCAGGGCACGGGGAAAACCCCTCAAACTGCCCTCAGGGGTCCGGGACCCCTGCTAGGACCCGAGGAAAGCATTGCCTTTGACCTTAGCCCATGGGAAAAATTGCCAACACTTATGGATGAAGAGAGAAGAACAAAAATTTAAATTAAATAGTGGTTTAGTTTGTCACAGGGTGAAAATTTGTAGTTTTGGGTTTTTAGAATGGAAGTAGATAGAAGCAAGATGGAGAATTTTGGGCAGTGTCCTGAGTTGTTGTTCTACTCCATCTTCTGCTGTGACAGTGGCACAAAGACATTGGTAGAATGTAGGTGATGTAGAGAATTGTGTATCTAGAATTAGTAGTAATTAATGGTACAAAATTGTAAATATAGTATGTTTCAAGAGTTAATTGGGTTAGAAGTCCTTAAGAGACCTTGGACACCACGTCTCGTGTTCTTGGCAGCAGTGTCTTCCAGCATGCTAAGCCTGGTGTTGGGCGGAGCGCTGACCTTCAGATAAAAAATTTAATGAACACCTTTCCAGACTCTGGCACGGGACTTTGAAAAGGAAAAAAACCCTAATTAGAGGAATCTTGGACTTGAAATCCAAGACTCTCGCTACATGAATTACAGTAAACCTTTAATATGCAAATGAAAATAGGGGATGAAAGACTGAATGAAATTCTGTGCTTTGTGTTATACAGAATACCAGAATTTGTCTTGGGCTTCTCAGTTATAAAATCTACCGTTTCAGCTTTGTGGTGGACTTACAAGACTTGAAATTCTTACATAGAAATCTGGACTCTTGACTGGTTGGAAGTCTCAGACTAATAAGCAGCACCAGAACGTGTGTGGGGACGTTCTTTTGCAGGTTTTGTCCTTTAGGTGTTTCCCTTCTGCTACATCCCAGGCTGATGTGAATTGTGTAGTGTAGCCACACCTGTGAGTTCAGAGCAATAGACTCTTAAGTAAAATAAGTATTGAAGCTCGTATACCCTTAGAGTTGCCATCAGAGGGTATGTGCCTGTTGAAACCAGCTCTCACCATCCATCTCTAGTAGTGCATTAAGGACAGAACTGGGACTGTCTCTGCCCTAAAAGGCAGAGTGTCTGTGTTGACCTTGTAAGATTTTGTGTATGTGTGTGACTGCCTTTGTGAACTCTTCATGTTTACATGTAGTACTGTGCAGCTCTTTTCTAGGTTTGTAGAAGGCAAATTTATCTCTTGCATTAAACTTTCTTATACATGCTCTCATTGCAAGTGAGGGAGAAAATACTGTGGTGTGTGGTGGGCTCCTGAAAGAGGATGATAATGCCTTTTTTGGGGAAGGAAAGCACCTTGCCACAGTATTGGTATGGAGATGATTGGTTTCCCAAGAGAGGTTAAGGCCAGCAACATCTTTCTCTCTGGGCATTATGCCTGTGGGAGTAATCCCCAGTGCTATTCAGTTTTGAGGGTGGTATCCAAATTTCAGAGGTTGACTCATGAAGTGGGATTCCATTACCTCTCCTGAAGGAAAGCACCCAGCTCCAGTGTTGGGAGTACAGATTTGTAGGGTGCCTATGGAAATTCTTGGCAAGGAACAACTTTCTCTCTTGGCACTTTTTGTGTGAGAACTATCCCCAGACATATTTTGGAGGTGGTATCAAGTGACAGTACTGCCCATAGGCAGTCTAGCATTGGTGCTGCAACCCCAGTCAGGGGAGGTAAAGGCCAGCAAGAGCATTTTCTCCTGGAACCTTATGTGTGGGAGCAAAATTTGAACACACTCAATTTTGGAGCTCAGCTGCAAATTCCAGAGGCGGGATTCTGAAAAAAGATGTCGTTACTTTTCTTTGGGAAGGAATACACAGTAGTCTCAGTATTGGTGAGAACTTGTCTTTGTCCTGCAAGATGAAGGGTAGCAAACCAGCCACATCAAAATAAATTACTTACTTTCATAGTCTTCAGATGACAACATTCCCTATTTGGTTACCACCTCCAGACCTCCAGTCTGGGCTTTGAGCCCAAACAAAAGGTGCTAGGACAGAAAACTTGTGCTGGCCTTTACCTCTCCTGGGCAGCCTCTCATCTACACCACCACCATGGGGTGATGTAGATGATGAAGTACTTTCCTTGAAAAGATGAATGTACTGCCATAAATTTTAGAATACCTCCTCCAAAGTTTGAATCTGAGCACCATCATTAAAGACATCCAGGGATTGCTCCCAAATGAAAGATGGCAGAGCATGAAGCTGATACTGGTCCTTCTCTCTCCTTGGCAGGCTGTCATCTGCTCCACCAGTATTGTGGCTTGGTGCTTTTCTGCCCAAGGAAAGGCAGGCTCATCCACCTCCTGGAGCCCACATCCAAAACTGAAATACAACCTTCAAATCTGAATAGGTCTCAAAACTGAGGCTATACAGGAGGCATTGAAACAAACTGTTACTGGCTTTTAGGCACCACTGGGGCTACATGCTTTCCTTCACAAGGAAAGATACTACCATTCACTTTTTGGAAGGCATATGCAAAATTTAAATTCAAAGCTAAATAGGGCATGGGATTATTCTCACCAANAAGGGAAACGTTTATCACCAAAAAAAAAAAAAAAAAGGTCCCAAGAAGAAAGGTTTTGTTGCTGTTTACCTCGCCTGGGCGGCCTACCGTCTATAGAAAAAACACTGGGGCAAGGTGCTCTCCTTTCCCAGGAAGGCTGTTTCACCTCTTTTTTTCTCTCCCTCCTACAAATTTGGATACCACTGCTCAAGCGAATACATCCAGGGAATGATCCCTCAGAAGAGGTTCCAGAGCAGAAAGTGGTTGCTGTTCTTTACCTCTGTGAGGCAGCCTCTCATCTGCAGCTGCCACACTGGGACACAGTGCTTTCCTTCCCAGGTAAAAGCACAGTCATCCTTTTTCAGGAGCTTACAGCCAAAATTTGCCTACCACTACAATATTGAATTTGTCCTAGGATTGATCTAAGAGAGAAAGGTGCCAGGACAGAAAGGTCTTTACCTTCACTGGGCAGACAATCATCTGCAGGATGAGCTTGTTTATATTTCCAAGGAAAGGTAATATGATTCACATTCAGGACACTGACAAATGGATCCAAGCTGCAAAGGGAAGAAATGTTTCTTGTCTTTACCTCCCCTGGGTAAGTTATTGTCTCCTACTGAAACACGTGGTCTAGGGTGCTTTCTTTCCCATGTAAAAGAATTGTTGTTCTCTTTCAGGATACATCCTCCAATTTTGAATACATCCAAGGGTTGCTTGCACAAAAAACATTTTAGGACAGAAATTTCTTGCTGTCCTTTACTGCTCCTTGGAAGCTTGTGATATGCACCAGCAATGCTGGCACTATGTTCTTTGTTTCCAAAGGAATTGTACTGTCACTCAGTTCCTGGACCCCACTTTGGAAATTTCAGGCTAAGCTCAAAAATTGAGTATGTCCAAGGACTGTTCCAACACAACAGGTGCTAGGCTGGAAAGCTGTTGCCGGCCTTCACCTCCAGTGGGCAGCCTATGAGCAGCATTTAAAATCTTTGGCTCTCCAGTTTTTTCCTTCCCATGGGACAGCAGTCGTAAGAGGGAGTGAATGCTGCTGGAGCGTGATGTGAATAAAGGGTTGTAAATGGAATCTGAAAGCCAGACAAACTTTTCTGTCCTGGCACATTGCTTTTTGCCAGTACTGACAATTTCAATTCGGGATGTGCACGCTTCATTGCTTCTGGAGAATCAGGACATTTACCTCTTTTACAACTGCACTGCTGCCATCGTGTGGAGCTGAGCAACTGTGACGCGGAAGGTAAAAGGCACCACGAGCTTTTTGTTGTGACACTGTTAAGTGTGGGAGCAGTTAGTAAACTGTTTAGGATCTGGGGTCTGTAAGAGGGAAAGAATGGGAAGGTACATAGAGAAGGAAACTGAATAGCCCCAGGGTGTGCACAGGCTGCAAGTGGAAGGTGATGCCCAGCCCTTTCTTTTTGTCCTGGGACCTTACTCTGGGGGATTTTGGAGATTTCAAATTGGCAGGTGGACTCACCAGACTGTAGGAGTATGACACTCTACATACAGATGGCAAGAAGAGTGCATAGCTCCAGTGTTTGTGGTGCACTGATAGGCAGTGAGGAGAAGGGGCAGTGCAGCAATTCCTTCTTTACTGGTGCATTTTTCTGTGTGAGCTGTAGCTGTTTCATTTCCTATACCCACAGCAGCTATCCCAAAAGCCAAATTATATCCTTTTGGATCCTTGAAATACCCTCTCCTGCGGTAATATATGCCAAAGATGTCCAGGGCCTCTGGGCCAGTCACAATGGGGTGATTCTGCCATTTGTTTGCAGTCAGGCTCACTTCAGCTTCCAGCACAGTCACTGTTGGGATCCCCCTGTCACTCCAGAAGCACAGAGCATTCTTGCCCCTACATATCTTGATGGCATCAGGGTACTTTGTGCACCAGTGTCAGTTAAAGCCTTATATTTGTGCCAGGCCATTGGATCCACACAGTCCAATAGATCAGATTGTCCCTTTCTTCCACCTGGCAGGAGACAGGGCCCCTTCTACTTCTGGTCATGGTACTCACTGCTCAGTTCCTGTAAACATGAACTGGAATCCTTCAAGAGGATCAGAAGTAACATCAGCCCTCCTATGGTGTCTGAGGCCTTGCCCACAGGAAACTAGAAAAGCATTTATCGTTGATGCATCTCCTCAAGGATGATGTTCTTCCTGTGCTGCCAGGGTAGAGGTGGGTTTTCCATCCCACTTCTTGTCCTCTCCACAGTCATGCAGGTAAAACCACAGGTTACTCATGGTGAGCACCTTCTCTCTCAAGCAGGAAGTTCCTGCTCCCAATAGCAGAGACTCCAGACTGTAGTGGTGGGGTGTGGGACACTTCTTTTAATCACTAGTAGTCCTCTTCAAATAACTGCAGGTCCTTGGACAGTCTTTCCATGGACAAAACACAGGCCTGGAGGGGGCAGAAAATATACTTCATATAGCTGAAGCTTGATAAAGTTTGGTAACTACTCTTTTTTATTATTATTCTTTCCATGACATCATTGCCAATGTCCTGGCATATGACATTGGCATGCTCTGTGAGAATTTCTGCCACGCAGTTTGTGTACACTGGACTTCATCTGTATTTACAGGGGATTTCTCATCATTTGAATCCTTACAGATTATTTCCAGCACAGCTAATTCTCTCCCAAGATACTGGGCATGGTGTTCCACTTGTCTCGGTGCACTACTCGACCATGCTTGAGAGAATGCCTTTCCCTCATGCTTGACAGGAGCTGCCTTCAGAGCCTGAGAGTTTTTGTCCTCTTCCCCATGCCCTTGTCAATGTTCACATGCCAGGACAAGGATCCCAGTTGCTTGGCTTCACTACCATCCTGTTCCATATCGTGGGCCAGGATATCCCAGCACTGGAGTAGCCAGGTCACCAGGGGCTCACCTGACTGGCAGCTGGAACCTTTTCACACACCTTACAGCTCACCCAGGGACATGGACAGGTGATTTTCTCTGGCCCTGCCTCCTCCTGTTCTGAGGGCCCTGCTTTGCCATCCCTCCCTAACTCTACTGGTTTTGTCTTGGATCCCTTCTTCTATGAGGACTGACTGCTCCCAGCATGGGTTGTTCCCCCGCTTCAGCTGCAGTTGTCGCGGCCACGGTGCCTGTTGCTCTGTTTCCTCCTCCTCCCCTGAGGGTGCTGTCTACTGACCACCAGTGTCCAATAAGGAGTAGCCAGGGCCCAACACGCTGCAGAAAGCTGCTCATCTCTGGGCTCGCCACAGCATTCTCCTTGCAAATATTCTGTCACTTTATCAGTCCTGTAGTTGTTCAGGGGTGAACTCCCAAACCACAGGAGCAGAGAATTTCCCAAAAAACTGGCCCATTTTCTCACACATTCCATGCCACTCGTGACTATTCCCCCTTGGGACAGGTCTCTGAAAGGCCCTCCTGAAAATCCCTGCTCTGCCTCCAAACGTGACTGCACTGAGACACAGCAGACATAGCAACAAGAACATGCTTTCCAAAGGGAATTCAAAATTCTCAAAAGCTGCTGTAACAGGGCTGAAGGAGGAAAAGGGGAAATCATCCTTCTCGTTCCCCTTACAGGCTGGGTACGGTTATTGACGGACTCTCAAAGGTAGTGCTGAAGGGGAGGAGAGCAGCACTGAACTCACATCCCAGAGTACCCTCATTGCCCTTGATGTTATCATGTCATAAACTCATATCCCACAGTAATGCAACAAAGAAATGCCCATCCTCGTCCCTGCTCTGTAAAATGTCACCCTGAGGAGCACATACAGGGACACAGGAATAGAGCCAGGGTTAGGTACCATACCCACATGAACAGACCAAGCACCATTGTGACCAGTGGCTCTGGACCTAATAGAGCAAATACTCAGATCAAATTTGTTTCCGACCCACTCTTTTGTTGGTTGTTGGTTGTGCCCTCATTGTGCTTCACACTGGGACCCAAGACTCTCTTGGTTTAGGAATGAAAACTTTAAAGATTTACTGCCCCCACTGTAACTACTCTAAATATGAGCTACTTGCTCACTTCTTCCCCTCCCCAAGGCAGGAGATTTGGGGGCACAAAAGGTAAAGATGATGCGTTGAGATACAAACAATTTACTAGAAAACAGCAACGAGAGAAAAAAAACAGTAACAGCAACAGCATCAGTAACAAAGAGAACCGTGACCACTCCCTCAGCTCCAGCTGACACTTACCTGTCACTCCAACCCTTGCCCAACGTCCCTCTCCAGCTCTCTTACAGGCTCCCTTCAGGTCCTCTTCTAGATACTGAAATCAGTAATTCTTAGCACAGAAAGATCAAATCTGTCATTATTGAATTATGCAACTACAACTACAATGGTATTTCAAATATCTAAATTATGATTTATGTAGGTATGTGAATTCCAGTGTTTATCCTACTGTGTTCAGTCCAGAAATCCAACTTTGAGACTATTTTTTTCTGACATATTGGAATAGTCAACCAGAACCAGCACCCACATAATTTCCTTCACTCCCTTCCTAAAGGAACAAATCTTACCAAGTTGCACTGCAAAAACTCCTTGACAGATGAGTTTATTGAAGCAAATTTTAAAAGCAGGTATTTCTGAGTGTGCTCCATCTATACCAACTGTTCAAAAAACCATCAAGTGTCCCAAGGAAGTGTGCATGTTACAAATGGTACGTGTTTAATACACTCATTCATACCACATCACATAAGCAGAAATACTCAGTATGCAAATTCATTGCCACAGTTACCCTAAAAAAAGTTGGGCACACGTGGAGAACAGCTCTTAACCCAAGGTTATTACAAGTGTCCACCTGCCTTGGACCCCAAGATCAAGTCACTAGTGGTCTCATGTGTATCAACAGATTTTTGAAGTGTTTTTTCACTTAAATTAAACACCTTGGGTTTTTTAGGACTATACTTAGATGATATTTAGTGGGAAGTGTAACATTTGAATAGTTACTACAATATAAATACTTCAAAGATTTTTTTCACCTTCATTTTGTTCCATATCTTCAGCTACTCTAACCTGAAGAAATAGGTTCCATGAATGACATTACAAAACAAAAACAAAAACCCAAAGCAAACAAACAAAAAAACCCCAAAACCAACCCCCCTCCCACCAAACCCTGACACAGAAGCAACTTAGAAAAGGAAGGAGGGTGCAGAATTCGGAGGTAAACCATCAGTGCTACAAAAATGAAAGGTGTTTGGAGCTTAGTAAGTGCCACCATCTACACATGCACAATACTCACAAATTCTCAGTGTTTGCCTGTATCAAAAAAACCCCAAAAAACTTCACCATTTATCCAGATCTTCCTTTTGAAGAGCAGGAATAAGAGTTCCATATTCTAAATGCAAATCACTTTTTAGTTACTCGACTTAAGAGTAGACAGCTGCTTTTTAAAGGTCAGGATCCACTGCAATGTGTCCTTAGTCTTCAACTCGTGATTTTTCACATATTTGAATGTTTTACGAGCTCTTTTGACCAATAAGAAGATCATTTTATTGTCAAAATAAGTATTTTTTAGCAAATGAAAAGCTTATTGCGACAGTACAACATCTCTATATCCAGTGTGAAAGCAACATGGTGGTATAAATATATGCATACATTGTATTACACAGAATCTATTATACACATTCCAGTTAACCATGGAACAATTAACAGGAGTAGATGACCACTGATTATGGACACAAAGTATTTTTGTGAACAAGATTTTGAGAAACTTGAGGGAAAATCTGATTTCTGGAAAGATGACAACCTTGGGATTCCATTTTTGTTTTCAATGAAGTCAATGATTTTTATTTTTAAGGATGCTGAATATAAGAATGCACTTTGTATTAAAACAAAGATCAATACTTTACAGTTTAAGAAACTTTACATATGTACATAAATTACACATCAGGAATGGTTTTAAAGCTCAAAATGAGTGACGGGAAAAGTCTATTTTCCTTCTATTAGAATCTTGAACTCTTTTACATTGTGATCATTTGCAACAGTTACAGCGTGATCCAGGGCTCGGATACTTGCTAGAAGCTTTATGATCTGCTTGATGTGCTCCCTAAAAAAGAGGCAAGAGAAGTCAATACAGAAACAGAACAACCAATGACATGGAATAATTTTTCAACAGAAGACTACATTATGGAGCCATATAATTCACATTCCTGTTGCAAGTTTATTATATTTGCTTAATGAGGGTAATGGCAACAGATTTGTTAAATGCTGGGAAAAAGCAGAAGGACACAAGATAGAAAGGATAAGATATAAGGATAGAAATCAGAACCTGCTATGGAAACAGGATAATTAGATGTTTCTCTTCCAATAAAATTTTTTACCGAGTTATCATTTCACGTGGTGAAGAAAGTTCTTTTAAATTTAGAAACACACCACCAAAAGAAGAGAGTTCAAAAACTTAAATAAACTCGAATCCCAAACTATTACACTCACACACAGGACTGTACCAAGACTGGAAGACTGTTCATTCCTGTGCTGTTACTGTTCCCACAGCATGTCAGGTTCCTTGGCCAGCAGTAACATGTCTAATGCAAACTTCTAATTAAGTTGATGATTGGATACAAGTAAAATTACTCTCAGATATCGGGCAAAACAGGTTCATCTAGTTGGTTGTGTAAATAATCAGAACTTTTGAATTGTGTACAAAAGACAGTTTGCTATTTAGAAGGCTCTATGCAGGAATCAGCAACAGGCTCACAAGGTGAAACAGTCCAAACACGGTAGCTACAAAATTTGGCAGAATCATAAAATGCTTTGGGTTGGAAGGTACCTTAAAGCTTATCTCAGTCCAACCCCCTGCATGGACAGGGACACCTTCCAGCAGACCAGGTTGCTCAGGGCTCCATCCAACCTGGCCTTGAGCATTTCTAGGGACAGGAAGCTTCTCTGGGCAATCTGTGCCAGGGCCTCACCACCTTCACAGCCAAGAATTCCTTCCCAATATCTAACATAAATATCTCATCCTTCAGGTTTAAAGCCACTCTCCCTTGTCCTGAAAGTATTTGCTCATATAAAAAGTGCTGCTCCCTGCTTTTTATAAACCTCCTTTAAGAATCCAGCACACTAAGCAGTAGTGCAAAATGTATTATCAGTGTTTCAGTATTTTCAGCAGTTGCTATTTTCAGACACCTTAAAAATATCCATTTCTAACATGTGAATTCAAACAAGTTTCCAAAGACACACAGCAGGATGGAGAGAGTTACCCATGTCTGCATACACTGGCAAAATAAATCAAATCACAAGAACTGCAACTGCTTAACTCCAAATAAGTTACCTTGCATTTCTCTTCTCTACATCAGAGCACCCAATGCTGTTTCTGTAAATTGTATCAGCCAGGTGAACAAGGTATCTACAGAAGTTTTCTAGCTGAGAAATAGTCTTGTCTCCTGTTAGATTAGTGAACCACTGCTTAGGGAAGCAAGCAATTACCTATGAAAAACAGGAAAAAGGAAGTTAAACCCAATGTATCAAAGTTTTTAAAAGTTATGTAATATGACTTGTGAAGTCTGCCTAGTAAGACTGCAGGGACAAGGCCCAACTGAGTGGAAAAATGAGAAAACTACAAAAAACCCACACCAAAATCCAAGCAGTAAAGCACTGAAACCCACAGTATACCCAATCCATCTACAGGCATGAGCCAGAGAAGGTTCTTTCTTTAAGTCTGTATTAAAAAAAAAAAAATTTCTATTTTTCACTGACTACTGCTTTGGAGGTGTCCAAGCCAAGATTTCATAGGCAATGTCAAGTTTTAACTATATTTTCCTTTCAGTTGAAATGCATTACATTAAACATTGTTTGATTTTACTCACACTTTGAGCTTTCTTAATGCTGTCTTCTCCATACTCTGAGTTTTGAAAAGCCATAAGAATGTATCGATTTAGCAACCCATCTATGGACAGCTCCTGTAGAGTTTTGTTTGAAAGGATTCCATACCACTGGAGAAAGTTTCCCAGTAACTGAAAATACAACACAGGGAAAATAACTATTCCAAAATGTACTGAAACCAGAGCGTTGATCAAACACATCAAACATTTTAAAATATTTTAAATGCTTTGCAAACCCATTCAGAATAGTTTCCCTTGCTGCTGCAATTTATACAGAAAATTCCAGAGAAGAGTTCTGTTTGTGTGATCATGGAGAGCAGTTGTTCAATCAACATCAGTCTCTACTTTTCTGTTTAGCTGGGAGTTAATTTTCTTCACAGTCCTTTATTGAAAATAAATTATGACGGCCACAGCTTTGAGCTCCTCCATTCCCCAAAAGCAGTATTTTTTATTCTGACAAGCACAAGGATATAAAAAACCTGGGGCGAGTAAGCTAAGTGACCCCCATAACACTCAAGTTGAAATGATGGTGTTTCCACCTGACAACCTTTTCAACTACAAAACCAATTAGGTTGGAAAAGACCTCTGAGATCAAGTCCACTCTTACACAAAACACCACTTTGTCAACTCCACCACAATGTGGAGGGCCACGTCCATCTTCATCACAGGGATGTGACTCCACCACCTTGCTAGGTGGTCCACTCCCATGGTTAATTATCTTTTCTGCGAAAAAATTCTTCCCCATGTCCATCCTGAAGCTCTCCTGGCACAGCTTGAGGACATTTCCTCTCATCCTGTTGCTGGCTGCCTGGGAGCAGAGCCCGTCCCCACTTGGCCACACCCCACTGTCAGGCAGTGATAGGTGCTCCTATCCTGTCCACCCTCTGCTTCCCTGCTTCCTCTTCTCCAGGCTAACTCCCTCAGCTGCTCTGCATAGGACTTCCCCTCTAGACTATTCCCAGCTCTGTTCCCATTTCTGGGAATGCTCCAGCCCCTCAATGTCCTTCCTGAATTGAGGGGCCCAGAGCTGGACACAGCATTCGAGGTGTAGCCTCAGCAGTGCCCAGCACAGAGGGACAATCACTGCCCTGGTCCTGCTGGACACACCACTGCTGGTACAGGCCAGAGGCCCTTGACCTTCTTGCCCACCTGGGCACACCTGGCTTGTCTTCAGCTTCTGTTGAGCTGCACCCCCAGGGCCTTTCCTGCCCAGCAGCGTTCCAGCCACTCTGCCCACAGCCTGCAGCTCTGGGGCTGCCATGGACAAAGCGTAGGGACCCAGCACTCAGCCTTGTTCACTCTCATCCCACTGGACTCATCAATCCAGGTCCCTCTCCATGACTTCCTGCCCTCCAGCAGATCAACACCCCTGCCCACCTTGCTGTCATCCACAAATTTACCGAGGGTGCACTTGATCCCCTCATCCAGATCATCACTCAGGATATAAAACAGGACTGGGCCCAAAACTGAGCCCTGGGGGACACGGCTAAGTGACCGGACACCCCGTGAAGAGGACACGGTGCCTTATCAAAGACTAAGAATCTGGAGTTGGAGTTTTTGCAAATGAAGTTGAAGCAGTTTCCATCTACTGTTTTCCATAAATTTGAGGAGGATTTTATTACTACACTGTCTTAGACCAAAGATATACTGGATGTATTAACTGACTTACCTTAACAGAGGACCAAAACTGACGTTGGAAAAACAAATATGGACCAGAGTTCTTGTTTTCTAAGATGCTGGAAAGTAAGAAATTTTGTTTAATGAGCAACCAAGACCACACCTCTGTCTTGAATTTGCTGGCTTTTTTCTTCCAACACACAGTTCATTTCCATAAATATTCCCTTCCATCCTTCTTGTCTTTGCTAAATGCCCCCAGAAGGATAACAAAAGATCTCCTGTATCCAGGCACTGAACCACACTGGGAAAAAACCCTCCCAACTATGGACAGAACACAGTGACCTGCTAAGAAAAGTCTAACACCATAGTTGAAAGTAAACTTACTTTTTTGGATACAAGGGCATGAACACATCATCATCTAGTGTTCTTCTCATTCTTAGCAACAACGCCTTTAAAAGCATCTGAAACAGGTAATTTTTTTTTAAATGTCCAATGCACTGCTTAGTAGTTAAACACTCAGAAACTGTTTTTTAAAGCAACAAAAACACTTGTGACCACAACAATAAACATACATACATATTTGAGCACAAAAATAAATCATCCTAAAGAAATCTGTAATAATTAACAGAGCTGAAACTTGACACTTTCAATTAAAACCTGAAGTCAATACTGATTCCTGCATTCACAGAAGGCAAGTAAAACAATCCAATTTCCAGGGAATACATTTGAAAAGGCTGCAAAGATCTAAAAAAGAAAAGCCTGTCTATTTGTACACAACCAACCCTTAAGCCAATCCTTCTAAGTCAACCCTTACAGCAAAACTGGAGACCAAGAGGTCTTAGTACATCTGGTGTATCTTTTTATCTCTAGTATCTATTTTGGGGAGGGTTCACTGAGTTTCTTCTTTTAATTTATCACCATACTTTACTCCCCACCAGTAGCTGCAGAGCATCAAATAATTTAAAATTTCTTTTTCTTGCTGTATTTCCCAACATAAGGTATTAAAAATGTATTCTAATTCCTTAACTTATGCAACATATTTAAGAAAAAAAAATCCAACAACTTACTTGTGTATTTTTGTTTTCTGCATTCACCACTGAGGGATATCCATCTATTAGTTTCTGTACAATTGCTACCATTCTAGACGTCTGTGTGGTAGAAAAGGGATCCCAGATATTTTCAGAAATTACTGTAAGAGATTAAAGAATTACTCAACTTTATAAATACTCAAATACAGGTATTGAGACATTCATGCAATTATTTATGAAACAGTAAAATCTGAAAGCACAAACAAGCATCAGACTCCACGACCCTTTCCCTCCCATTTTCTAAGCCTATACCTGTTAATTTAGGAAGAACAACTCTCTCTACAATGGTAGGCAATAGTGAAATATCAGCATCATCTTTCACCTGCTCCTG
This sequence comes from Cyanoderma ruficeps, assembly GCA_008694505.1. Classification (NCBI taxonomy): domain Eukaryota; kingdom Metazoa; phylum Chordata; class Aves; order Passeriformes; family Timaliidae; genus Cyanoderma; species Cyanoderma ruficeps. Next base: position 11,866,630 of record VZDJ01000090.1, on the reverse strand, counting down.
CTCTTCACAGCCATAAAACAGCAATGACTCAAACCACAACATCGTTTCAAAATCTTGACACTTGCCCTAATAAAAAAAAAAGAATTAGGATTAGATTCCTAAACAAAAATTTGCAGTCAACACATAGAAAATGTATTATGTATGCTAGTACAATACACTCACAAAAACAGCTTTAAAACACTCTGCCAAATGAACCAATTCACTCTACCAGTACAGCCACCAGACATAATGAAAAGAGAAAACAGCTGAAGCAAGATTGGTTTTTTAGCAGTTGTTGCCCCACAGATTTTAACTTCTACTTACACCCGAGCCAAACAAAAGCCTACAGATTAGGGTACAATTTGGAAGTACCGCTCAATACTGCTGCATTATAAAATTATGCCTTCTGGATTTAAAACCCCTCTTTATGAGCACCTTGTAGTTTTTCTATTTTAACAAAATGCTTACCAGGAAGAGTAACAGAGAATAGTGAATACAATTAGACTTGACAATTCTGTATCATGCCTCCAACTAACATGAGCTTTATTTTGTCAACCTGAAAACTCAGAGAAATAGCATGGGGGAAGAGAGAATGCACAAAAAGTGTTTTAAATTTAATGAGCATCTTTCTTATATCTTTCCTTGTTTGATTAACAAAGTCAAACATCAAATTAGTAACATTATTTCAATACTCTGAACTTTCTCTGAAGAGGAGTCATGCCTCCCCCTTCTCTGCACTTGGAGAAGAGGTGACAGAAAATCCCCTTCTGCAGATATTTTCTTGGTAGTTAAGGAAAAAAAAAGCACTTTTGAAAAAAAGAGGAACAGCGAGGGAACCAAAAGTGACTTGAACTGTTTGTTCTGGTGGCATCTCATGAAAGCATACATATGCAGGCTGGACAACGAATGTGTGCCAGGGATACTGGGCTGCCACACTGCTGTCCTGCTTTTCCCGTGTTCCCTACATAATAACTAACAATGAGTATGAGAAAGACTTGGAAATTGCCAGCTAGAATTCTACAGGGTATGGAGATGTACGTGAGAGACAGATACACAACCTAGAGACACAGGTTGTAATTCCATGTAAGGACAAGCTTCTTAGTTCCACTTCTGACAAAACAGCATTATCTAGAGTCACAATTTTCTCTGAAGTATTTTAAAGACTAAATGTATTTTCATAGACTCATACCATGGTTTAGGTTGAAAGGGATCTTAAAGATCACCTAGTTTCAACCCACTACCCTGGGCAGTTGCAGACCTTTTGGTCTGCACCACTTCCTGAGAAGGAACTGGCAATGTGCCAAATTGAACTCTGGTCGGCTGGGAACATAAAGGATTAACTAGTCCTGGCACTCCCAGAAAAACTTTGCCCCGAGGCAGGTGCCCATTTGAAACTTCATCCCTAGAACACACCTTTAGGAGAAGCACACAGCAAAGGTGCAATTTACTTTGCTCTGCTCAAGTGTGAAAGAACCACAATGTAGCAGCTACCATAGAAGCTGCTTGCAGAGAAGCTCACCTCCAAAGGAGTCCAGGTAAGCAGCTGAAGTCTGATTAAAGGGTTAAACAGCTTTGGCAAACAGAGGCCAATATAAGCATCCTTATAAGAAGCAAAGTACTTGGAGCGCCAAGCTTCAAACTGTGACTTAATGCAATCGATCGAGTAAAAGCTTTCCACAACATCTTCAAAAACTTTGCTGGATTCTTTCAATATACGATCTAGTAGGGGAGAAAAGGAACAAAAAGTTAATCACCTACTCCCTGTAATGCCTCTTTCAAGACATTCTTTGATGCTCACTGGCACAAGCTAACTCCCATAAAGAAAACAAACCAAAAAAAAACCCCATGATCTTTAGAAGTTCTGTTACTCCTGCCTCAAACACACAAAGCTATAAAAACAGGAGCACATGAGCACTCTCCAACTGTTTTATCACAGGTCTTACTTTAAAGATATCATGGAAGAATTTTAAGTTACCAGATGTAATTAGGATTGGTGATGTACTGGGCTGTATCCAGAGTGGATCTAACGTGAAAGCTGGCCTTGCTTTGCATGGGAGTTTCAAACAGCTGATCTCCAGGCCCCTTCCAACTCAGATTATTGTACATCTTTGATAATCCAAGTGCAAATATAGGAGGGCAGCTCAGACAAGGCAACTGAATTGGCAGCTCAGACAGGGTGGGTCCTGGCAGACACCATGCTAAAATGCTGCCCAGAACATGCCTGTTGGCACTGGGCAGTGATTACAATCCTCTAGCACCTTCTTTTTTTAATTTTTTAAAAATTATTATTATTATTATTATTATTATTATTATTTACAGTACCAGTATTCTATGCAGTTCAGACCTTTTTCTCTATGTATTATTTTCCTTCTACTTTTCAGGGTTAGCTTCATTTTAATCAGTCGTATTTGCTGCAGCCACAGTTGTAAATGTTTGGTTACAGTAGTAACCCTTACACAATGAACACAACTAGTACACACAGCAGGCAGACACAGGGCTGAGGGAACAGGAGAGTATGTCATATAACCACACTTTTCATACTGGGATTAAGAAAAAACACATATAAAGTTAGTAGGTGCAAAGTGCACTCCTCTGCTCCTCTGCTGTTTCTGGACTAATATGAGAGCTACAAACAATAGCAAAAAAGCTTTACAAACACTATGCCTATTCAGAAACTGAAGAAATTTCTACAAAATGCTTTTGCACACATAAACTGCCAAATTACCAAGCACAATTCAGCCCCATTGAATCTAGATAATTTAATTTAGCAAAGTTAATTATAGCACCTAACAACCCTGAACAGTTGTTCTGTTTATCCAAGACCCCTCCCTGTACGCAGAAAATCAATGTAATCCTAACATTGCAGTAAATCAGCCAGCAACTAAAGGTGTGGAAACTGTCTGCACTTCCAAAGGACCTAACAGCTAGACAGTTCACCTAACTGCTTTTCTAATATGTTCATACTTCAGGTCTCCATAACCACCTACAACAATGACTGTGCCCTTTATTTCTCTCTCTGTGGGAAATGACCTCTTTATTTTAAACCTATCCTATATTTAATTTCATGGCCCCTAGTTTTCATACTGTGAAAAGTTGACATTGCTCTCCTGCTTGAAGAGATCAAAACCATTCAATCCTTCCTCAAATGCAACACAAGCAATTCTATGTATGTGATCCTTGCTGCTCTCTTCCTCCTCACTTCTTCTAACCTGATTCTCTTTTAATCAGAGCAAATGCTAATTGTACCACGAGATTTTTCAATGTTCGCATTCAACATTGTTTTCTATCATTGCAAACTTTGCCAGGCTGCAAGAAGACTCTATGAAACTTTTGTCATTGCACTCCTAGAAGCTTATTCACAACTCCACTAAATACTTGCTATGAATCTAAAAAAAGACCTTTAAAGCACTGAGGTTTTCAAAATTTCACTTGTAAGACAAACACGTATTTCAGAATGGTAAGTTATTCTACAAATTGGAAGGAAGACTTACTGATGGTCCAAAAGCTTACTGCCTGCCAGCAAAAGCATATTTGAATTAAATAAATAGAACCTCAGTAAGGATGGGCTGTTCAGTCAGCTGCAAGACACACAACAGATTGGTAATATTCTGGTCATCTGATTATCCAGGAATCAAAAGTTCCTAAACTCCTTCCAAAATATGGTGAAGTATATAACCAGGGCTGCATTTGGATCAATTATTTTTTTCCTGTCAAATATTTAATGTTTTGTTACATAAGAGAATGTGGATTGTTCAGCCTGGAGAAGAGGTTTCACGGTAACCTAATTGTAGCCTTAGAGTACCTGGAGGGAGTCTACAGGATGGAGAGGGACTATTTACAAGGGCCTGGAGTACCAGGACAAGAGGGAATGGCTTCCCACTGACAGAAGGCAGGGTTAGATGGGGTATTGAGAAGAAATTCTTCCCTGTAAGGGTGGTGAGGCCCTGGTACAGGTTACCCAGAGCAGCTGTGACTGCCCCGTGCCTGGAAGTGTTCGAGGCCAGGTTGGATGGGGCTTGGAGCAAGCTGGTCTAGTGGAAGGTGTCCCCGCCCATGGCAAGGGGGTGGAACTGGGTGGGCTTTAAGGTCCCTTCCAACCCAGACCATGCTGTGATTCTGTGATAAAGCCTGGGCAGCTTTTCTAACCTCGCTCCAAGTTGAAGTTTGTGATGTCTGTTGAAGTTTCCTCGTCGTCGCTGGACAGGCCTTCAAGGTGATCTGCCATCTTCCCAGTCTGCTCTCTCGCTTGTCTACGGCGAGCTCTGGAAAGGAGCAGCAGTATAAACCAGCTATCACCTGTATAAACTAGTTATAGCAAAGCAAGAGAAACCAGCTGTTTTCCCCATCTATACAATGAATACACCCACTTAGGCTTGTCCTTTTAGTTCTAGGAAAGTCAAGCTGAAAAGAGCTTTTTATGTACCACGTCAAGTATTTCACTATATCGCTGCATCAAACAATGAAAAGAAATAAAACCAGCAGAGACCATACAGATATGGAAGGTATTTACTTTGCTTTCTTTCAGTGGTTTTAAATCAGTATCATGGAATGTTTTGTACACTTGCAAGATAAGCTGGGATGTATGAAAGCACCCCTGCACAGCATACCAGTTGAAGTGTTTTCTTCCCTTTGCAGGAAGAAGCAAACACTCCCACTCATGTTAGTATGTCACAGAGGACAGCTGTATCTTGCAAACAGACAAAGGAGACTCCTAAAGGAGAAAAGAAATCTCATTCTCTACCTTCTAGCCTCTCTTTCTGCAGTTCGACGCTTGACTTGTTCTTGATAGAGCACTCTGTCTCGCCCAAAAGAATCAAGATTTGGTGCCATCAGTGCTTTATCTGTAAAATTACATCGATGAAAATTAAAATGCTTGTTTATGATTCTATACATGTGCTGTAGGCAGTTTTGTAAGAGACTTTTATCCACTTTTAAACTAAGTGTAATCTGAAGTAGAAAGTTGAAGTATAAAAAAAAAGGAAAAAACCCACAATACCCCCCAGAAGCCTGAATTCACGACATGTAGAGGTTAAAACAGAAAGCAGCAGAGTTTGGAAAAATTTCCACTTAAACATGAAATAGTTTTCACCGCAGTTCACCCTTACCCCTCTCACAACAGTGCCGAACTACATAAAAGTCAACAGTTTTAACAGAAAGAGCTTCAATGAAATGTCCAAGAAAAAAGTGCTTCCTTACACAAACACATTCACCACATAATTTTTGAGAAGAAAACTAGCAAAAAAAAAAAAAGCAGACTAGAGTGACTGGGGCAAGAATATACGTTATGTCAGAGTTCTAGTCTTAGGTCTTTCTAAGTTAATATGCTTTAGATTGCCTGAAGTTTAAAACACATCAAAATCTACAGAAAGACAAACCATCTTCCCTCCTCTTTTCAAGCTCTGCTTATCTATGTTCCTGGCTATAGAAAACAACACAGCTAGAACAGCAGAGAACAGGCAGGAGTGCTTCCAGTTCCCCCTTTCCAGGCGAATTTTAAACAGTAGACTGAATGCTAGCCACTGCTCAAGTTTACCCATTAAAGTATAAACATTAATATTTAAGCAACAGCCTATCCAAACTTCAGGAATAAATCTACATGTTCTGACAAAAATCTCTTTACAAATTCAGAATTTAAAGTATTAATGCTGATGTATGTCAGCATTCCAATACAGTACCTGAACTACTAAGAGCCTTCTCTAAACTTCCAGTTACTAAATAAGATCTCTCTGTAAAACCCAACCTCAGCAATGAGAACTGTACCCATCCCATCACTAATTTTCAGAATAAAAGAACCCATTTTAAGCTTCTGTTAGGAAACAGGTTTCTAGTTCTCACAACAGCATTTTCATGATAAAACTGCAAGGCCATGTGATGCCTGGAACTCCAATTAACAGTCCTAAAAAGAATAGGTATGCTAACCACTCTATAAAGGAATGACCAACTCTGATACCCGAACACTTCATCATCTTCAGTGAGTTCTAGCTAACAGTATAAACAAGATTTCTGGTAACTGTGGCAGAACAGGGAAATGCCATTGATTATAGAGTTTTACATCAGCAACTGGACAGAAAGCCATTTTAAAAAAATGGAAAGCTCTCTGAAGCATAAAGAAGACTCCTATTAGGATTTAATAAGCTGAATAAAACCTCCTCCAAGAAACATGTATTTCCATCCAAGTTAACATTTATGCTTTTGTAGAGTGTTACATACTGAAGAGTAATCACCATAAGAAACCTCCTCAGTGAGAATCTCCCATCCACAAATTCACAGCAAGCAGGAATTTTAACTAGCTATTCTTAAGCTTTATTTCATACAGGGTCACTGCATTAGTCTGATTAGTCTTCCAGTTCTTTAATTTCAATTTAAGTGTCTGAAATCAAATACTTGCTACAAAACAGAACATTAGATAGAAGTCTAGCCCAGTGTTTAGTGCTTTATACAGTTAACTGTACATGTTAAATGACGTTTATAGATTCAGGAAGGTTAAAACAAATTTTTAAAAAGTCCTGTTGTAAGAAGAAAATGGGGAGTCACATACTACCACTACTCCCACAGCCACCAAGCATACATTTTTAGTGCTAGGAAGGAGAAAATATAGTTAAGTGAAACAGAAAGGAGAGATGAAGTCAGAGTTACAGTGGTTTCGAGTTTAAAACAAAAAAGATTAGAGAACTTTCATCTAAACTTGCTTCTACTCATATCAAGAGTAAGAATAAACTTTAATAAGACAGTCATACATTAAACATTTACATTTCAATTAAGTCATACTAAATAAACAAGGTTGTTTAATGAATAATAAAAACCTTCAAGATGGACTGACTTGAATGGCTTGAAAACTCCGAAGATTCATCTTTAATATCATCTTGTCGTCTTTGGACAAGGCGGGAAGCTCGCTGTTTGTACAGCTGGTGCATTGCAGATTCAAGTTCGTTAATCAGAGGCACCTGTAAAAATACAACACACCACGTAATACCCAGATCCTGAGCTGCTCAGCTTCTGGGGTCCCAGTCTATTCCGGAGCAAAATCCTGTCACTGTGCTCCCAGCAGCACAAGGTCCTGCCTTTTACTCCTTTGTATTATCTGCACCAGGAAATAGTTCAAGGTGTGGAAAATGCATACATTTAACACTGACAGCTTTCACTGAGAATAACAGCATTCTGAAAGCAACTTCCATGGCTTGAATCAGCCTACACAGACAGACATCCTATTTAGAGAGTGAAACATTCTTTCCAGTACTCTTGCTTTCCCTACCAAGTGTGTAATGCGTTGTATAAAGGTCTGCAATTCTCAAATATCAATTATTTCCTCTCTGTCTTTAAACAAGGATGTAGAAGTATTCTATACTTCAGTGAGAAAACAATCTGACTGTGTGCAGTGAAAAAACTATCCATCCAACCTACTGAAGCCACCAGCTATTGTTTTGCTCTAACTCTTTACAGTATATGCTGAAATATTACTGAAATGAAACCAAGCCCTGCATAAGGGTGTTGTGCCAAGAGGCAATTCAAATCAATCAAATACTCCTCTAGCTTATCACTAAAATTAAAACAGTACAATTTGTGCAAGTTATGCATTAAGTATAACCTTGATTAATCAGGTAGGTCAGGTCAGCCGTGTCACTTTTTTTTCTTTAATGAACTATTTTAGTAGCATCTCTGACAAAAATAGATGATATTATGACAGCCCGGAACTTCCTGACATTAAATAGCAGGTTCACTGCTTTTTTTCCTGGGACAAGTTAAAATTAGATCATTATAAATACTCAAATGCAAACCAGAAGTTTTCACTGTCTTTTAACTTGGAAAGGCAAATCCTTTTGCTATGAACCTTTAAACCATGTCCTCCTTACCTCTGAGATGTACGCTTACTCCACAGTCTTCCAGCCTTTTATATTTCATTGCTGCCTACCATCCAGGATTGTTTTTTTCAAACCAAAAGATAAAATCAGAAATTGTTTTCTGATGTACTCTAGAATGTGACTCAGCAGCTATTAAAGAACATCCTTCAGTAAAATGTAAAATTCTGAGTTTATAGCTACAGGGCCACTTCAGCTCGCTGAGACTGACACACACATCAGAGAAGAAAAAGGTATTACTTTGTGAGATAAACCGGGCTCCAGGGATTAAAACGAAAGCAGCTCTGCACCAGCTCAAAATACACACACCTTTCTTTTGGAGAAAAGAGTAGAGAGAAAGACAAGGGAGTAAACTTCCAAGGGCTGGAAGTTTATATCCAGAGAGTTTTGAAAACAGAAATAATAGTTAAAAAATACTAGTTTTACTGCAGTTTACCATAGAAAATATAGCTTCTTCTCTTAAGCATGTAGAGGAAATTCTAAGACTGAAAAGTTAAATGTAAATTTTTCAAAGCATCCCGAATGCTTCTTTCTGTCATTTTCTCAGGATTAAAAAAGAAACCTAGTGATGTATTCAGATATATGAATCCACTCAAAATACTTCCCATTCGGAATACAAGAGACTTAGAACCCCTATTCTTCTCTAATCAATACTGTGCTTAATGAGTGACTGACAATTTCACTGACTACTATAAAGTTACAGCCCTCATTCCCTGTTTTGTTCAGTCAGGACCTTAAATTCAGTGTTTCCAAGGGGATTTTTTGTTCACTCTCCCTGTATACCTTTCCCTATATACAGTGGAAGAGGAAAAGCAGAAAGGTCTCTAAACGTTTAGATCACAAGGATAATTCTGACACACAGAGCTGTTTTGGTAATTCACTTTTGCAGATAAAGTAACATTTCATCTACTTGTGCTATTAAAGGCATGCCCAGAACAATTCAATCTTTCTGTATCCACTGTATGTTCCTACATGCAAAATGTAAAAGTGTCATTGTGACTGCCCAGCCCTCTCAGAAAGCATAATTTTGACAGTAATTACTTCTGAAGGAAGTCATGCAACCATCTTCTACTCTACTGGTTTTCTTATTTGTGGGGAAAAAGGCTATTACACAGGATTTGACCTTTCTAGTGCTTGTTTCTAAAATCTGTATAATAGCTGTCCTCTTACACTCTCTGCTGAGCCTTAAGAATGGGCAAAGTGATCCTAACATTCATATTTAAAGATACGTTTTCATATATGTATGTATATAGATGTATATACACATACAGTATTATTACACATATATATACACACACATATCCTCATGTATATTATAACTACATACATTATTGTAAATAATGACAACAACACTTTAAATAGAAGCAGTCAGGGCCACAGGTTCTACAAAAAAGCTGAAGGTAATTTATCTCTACACTCAAAAGATTAGAACAATTTACTGTCCTACTGCATTTCATTTAAATAAAAACTGATACAGATTTTATTACTCGACTTTGTCCCCTTCTGACATCCCATTTTAGAAAACTTTTCAGTGTCCTGTGGGCTACTGGTTCTGAATTTGATGGTACTTTTGTCATGCTGAAAACACTGAATTCGAAACCACATTATCTGGACAAGAAAATATCAAAATAAATGAAATGCTCCTGTTAGACTGACACATCACGTGCTGCTTTTGCAACTCACTTTACATACAAGTACAGCAGCAGCCTCCAACTGAAACCAGCAAAACTCTGTGAATGCCCTAAGGAGCCTGAGATGATAAAAGTCACGTCTTAAGAGTATTTGAACAAGGCAGATTATGCTATCAAGGAGAACCTCCAGACATGGTTTATAGTTATCACAAGTCATTTAACAAAAGGTCTTTAGAAAGCAAACACTGAATAGAGACACAGATGTTTAACCTGACTTCTGAAATACAAATTTATCTCAGAGTAATAATGTAAAAACTTATCTTTAGTAAGAATTCAGCCATCTGGGTAACCAGCACTGCCAGAGCTGCTTAGGAAAATACCTTTATTAATCTTCAACAGCTAATGCTGATACAGACTCAGGAATATGGCTTCTTAAGTGAACAATCAGTTGCAACTAATTAGTTACACTAATCAATCAGCTGGGTGAATTAACTGTCCCATACTTCCTGGGTTTGCGCATGACACAGTTACTCTTTGCTTTTACAGGATGAAGACTGACTCTCAATTCCACTAACAGTGGACAGTTAATGTCTAATCCATCAGCACCCAAAATGCTTTTCCATTTCTCTCCCACAGCTAACGGGCTAGGCAAGCAGCAGCTTACAACTACTCAATAATTCTGACAAGATATTAAGAAATTAATATACTGCTATTGTATTCAAGTCAGAAGACAATGAAGAAATAGCCATTATACTGCTAACTGAATCCACAGTGTGTGCCTAATATGTATACATATGTATATCCTGCCTGTGCCTAATATGTATATATATATGTACATATATATATATATTTTCAGGAGTTTCTATTGTATTTGCAACGAAGTAAGTAATCAAAGCACAGTGCATAACATAAGAAAAAAGACTAAGTTTTTGACTTAGAGATGTATAAAAGTATCACACTACATGAAAGAAATGTATTTTAAGTGTGGATGTCTTTGAACAGCTATGCTAGTTTTAAAACTTCTCTCCTTCAGACTCCAGAGCAATACCAAGAAACAACTGGCAGGAGGAAGTTTATAATAACACAGAAAATACAAGTCTCTGTTATTGTGTAAACCAAGCACTCCAGAAAGTAGCAATGTCATAATTCAGCCCTTACTTTTGCTAACCTGATATCCAACACAAGTTAAAAGGAGTATCTGAGTAAAGTTGCAATGCCAGAGTATCTACCAAAATCCTGAAGAATTATAAAATTATGATTATGAAGAATCATAAAATCTACAAGTTTTTAGGCAACCTAAAGTCAGTGAGCTGGGAGGAGAGATTTTTGATAGTCAGCTTAGCATGATAAAAAGTTCCTTTCAATCCTCAAATAACCAAACCTTTTGATGAATATGCTCACAAAGAACTTTTTTCGAAAACAGAGGGAGATGTGGTGTTTGGCATGTAATAAGAGACTTTTTTTTTTTTTTGTAAAGAGATTAATGTTTTTGCATCCTTACCTTTTCACTGAAACACTCAAGCAAGTCTTGGACATACCCTCGCATTTCTTGCAAAAACTTATACCGTTCACCAATACCCCCAGAAGACCCTTCTAATCTTTCAATTGCCTTGGTAGAGTCCTCTTGGCTTTGCTGATGTTTCTCATATTGCTGCCGATTAGCTTTGTGCATTTCTTTCATAGAGTCCAACCTGAAGGGCAATGGATAAATAGTAAATTTACATCCAAAAGTCTGTCTATTTCAGACCATTGAGACATCAAACAGACAGTACAGTGCAAGTACTGAGCCTATATATGGGAAATTTTGAAAAGACATTCCCGACCTTTGATTTGTCACCTTCTCCCCTCTCTTCATGAACTGCAAGGCTAATGACTGAAATGCATTTGCTAGACTATGCTGTAGTCATTGTATTGGCCACTCCTACAGACTTGCACAGGAGTTGATAGCACACAGAACAGGGCAAGGCTGTCCCTAAGGAAAAGCTGGCTGGACAGTTTGGGGGTGGATGGGAACGGCAGCTTATACAAAGTCTTCTTTTTCTTCTACTAACTTGATTCACTGTCAAAGGCTGCAACACTACAAGGGGCATACAAACCAATTTTGAAGACATGTAAAGTGCAAGCTGTTCATTACATATGATTTCTCATTGCAATTGTGTTGTTCATGCCATATCTTTTGTGTACCTGACAAGCAGATTACAGTGTCTGAGCCAAAAAATCCCTGTATACACTAAAAAGTAAATTCTTTATCTAGTGAAGGGGAAATCTCTGATTCACAGTTTAAAGGAATGCAGCTTGATAAGCTAAACACCTCACTGGCCTTTTATTTCTTCACTCTAAGACTGTGCAGTGTCCAGAAGATGCAACTCAGACCTCTCTTCAACAAGACCAGTGGCCTCACATTTAAAGTTTCACTTCCAGAGAAGCAATCCAAGGAGATTTTCGAACAAAGTGTCAATGTCATCTTCATTTAGAGCTTTTTTGTTTGCCTTTTTTTTTTTTAATGGATGTGCCAGTCAGTACTTTTCCAGCGATGAAACTCTGTGTTTGCTCACCGAGACTAAAAGACACCTGAGGAACAGAAACCTAGGGGACAGGTCTTTAAGTCTAAAAAGATGGTCTGTCCTACCTGTCTTTAAGCTGTTTCTTTACCAAATCAATAGTAACAGGAGTCATCTCATTACTGGGAGTTTTGAAAGGAACTGTACTATCTGTTTTTTGAGACTTGTTTTCCGATGATCCATATGCAGCATAGGTGTATGGAATGCCATATGATGAACCATAAGACAGAGTCTGGTAAGTGTTCTGGTAGTACACATTATTCACTTCTGCAGGCTGACTTGGTTGAACCTAGTAGCAGAGGAAATACAATTGTGCTATATTAGGCTTTAATGAAAGGGGAAACTTTTTCACACATCTCAAATCAAAGTGAAAAATGTAAGCAGATACTGTTACAAAATGTAATTATCAAGGGGATTTAAGTGTCCAATATCTAAGGTAGAAGAAACAAATGTCCTCAAGAAGGTAAATGGACAAACTCTTAGCATCATTACCATTCTAAATACTTACACTATTTCTCTTTAAAGAGCATCAGAAATTACAGACTTAATTTCTCAAATGAAACAGCCTTCTGTAAACTACCCAAGTTTGTAAAAGATTTAGCCAATACTTGCAGAAACAAATCAAAAATCAATTGTATACATGCCTGGGGTATGTTGATTCCTTTTCGTATCTGCTCTTGCTCCCATCTACTGAGTTCTTCATCTTGCTCCCCTGCCACTAGAGCTTCATCATCGCTTCCCTCAATACCTTCATACAAGTAAAAAAAAGAAGATAACACATTCATAATTATACGGGCCACAAATTCAAAAACCTGAAACCATGCCTCAGTGAGAACGTCTCAGAGCATCTTCCTTTCCACTTCCTGAGGAATTAAGGACACTGGCATGTGCATTATTAGCACAGGGGTTCCACTTGAGAGATCCAATAGGAAAATTTGCAATTCACTGCTGGTAAAATCCTCTAACGTCTAACTCCTTTTCCAAAAGGTTATTTTACCTGCTTGACAGCAAGAAGAATTCTACATCAAATGTTTTTCTTTTCACAACTAATATTTCCTAAATATATTTCACAATATATTTCCTAAAAACAGAGTACAGGAAAAACAAGAATTCATCCTTAGTGTAAGTTTCTATCGCAGTCAGCAGTGTGCACCGAACCCAGTTTTGTGCTCAAAATTCTACAAGCATATTCCATTATGTAGTACTTTTCTTCAGAAATCTTACGTAACTCCAGATTGTTTGAAAAACATGCTGGTTAAAAATGGTGAATGGGAGCACTCACAGTGAAAACAGTGTGAATATTTATCAGCTGACCTTGCAAAAAAGGGTTTACCTATTTCCTCAGCAATCTTTTGCCTTTGGGATTTTTCCTTCACTGTAAAAACTATCCTCCTCTTCTCGTCATCATCTTCATCATCACTGGCATCATTTTCATCTTCTCGAACAAGGCGGCCTTTACCTGGTTCACTGTCAACGGGGGTAAAGTCTCCAAGTTCACGAGCCATTTGGCGTTTTTTCCTAGCGGCATGAATAAAGGCAGCATCTGGAATTTCTCCTAGAGACAGATGTGTGCACTGTTAAACAACCACTGCAACAAAACAGGTGTTAGTTTCCTATTGCTCATCTCTTGTCACCACACCAAATCATCTCTGCACACAGAAAAAAAATGTGAGAGGAAACAAATCCACACACACAGAAAATATTTGCAAGCAACTTAGATGCAAAACATGTCAACTTTCTGACCAGAAACCCTCAAAGCTGGGATCGTCACAGAAAGTCTGGCTCTGCTTCCAGCAGCTCATGTCATAAAAGCAGAAGCCTGATGCCCTTTACAGGAGCTGACTATTGCAAAGGGAGGAAGAAAATGAAGTGCGGGACTGTGTCACTTCCTATCTCAATACTACTCCCAGCACTTCATATTTTGAGGGAATAAAAAGCATCAACTGTTGCAACAGACAGTCATCGGTCAGAGATTAAGAGGACATCAAATCAGACACAGTTAATACACAGAAGATTGTACAGTCAAGGGGAAACAGGAAAAGTGTCAGACCTAACTGAAAACTCTAAAATCTGTAGCACAAAACTTAATGTAACTTACATAAGTCATATAAGTCAATGTGTCGACCCAGGACACTCATCTGGTATTTGGGGAGCAGACTACCATAATTAGCAAACTAGTTTCAAAAATATTTTCTCAGAGTGATTTCTTTGGCCTCGGAGCCTGACTAGAACCTCAGTATGCAAAACATGATAGAAAATATTTCGGACATCTAACAGACCCATAATTGAAACATTTGAATTAAAGAAGAGATTTTAACTGAAAGCAGTTAAATCTCAGGTGAAGTCACCCACTTCAAATCTAGACTTTCTTGCAGTTTGTCATCTACTTGAGAGACAAATTCCTGCTTCTGACATCAGGATGAAACAATCTGTAGCAAAACATTTTCTCTGTAAGGCTTGTAAAACTGAACACATCTTTGGAAAATAGCAGTTTCTTGATTTCTCAGATGCTAAACTGTTGGAAACTATTTCCTAATCTCTCACATACATTAGTCTGCTGTAAACATTGGCTAAATCACTTGGTAAGTAACTTATCAGACATTTTACAAAAACCAACCTGGTCGGAGAACATTCAATGATGACAAAGCACTTGAAAAAGCACCACCAGCTTTTGGTTTTTCTTCTTCCTTCTCACTTTCAACTTCCATTTCTTCTTCACCATGCTCACTGTTTGCAGTCCCATCTTCTTGGCCTATATCCTTAATCTGTCCTGTCTTTTCTAGTGGTGCTTCAACTGATAAGACAGCAAAGTCCATGTTTTACTCCTTTTATAAAGATCACTCAGAAGTATTTTTTTAAGATATAACTATCAAAAGTGAAAATCAAATGAAAATGTTAAATAATACCTTTATTGTTTGAGCTCTAGGAAAATACACTTTCTTAACTGTGATTAAATCACTGACATCCCCTCAAAATAAAATTTGATGACGCAGGCCCCACCAACCACTAAGCATTCTCCATATTGTCGAGTATTAAGAAAGTGGGGGAACTCAACCTTGTCAAAGTCTCTTACATATGCAATGAGAAAGCACTGCCTGTGTTAAAACAAAAATCTTTCCACAAGAACTGACTGATTTCAAAAGAACCCTTCATTTTCCTCTAGGGCTACACCCTACCTTAGGTGAGTAACACACAGATACAGGCAGCAAGTACAAATAATATGTAAGAAATATATAAGAAAATGCATGTTAAACCCAGCTACCCAATCCAAGCTGCACGTATCTGAGGTTTCAGACTCAAGCACTTGCTTAGAGAATCCAGGCTACTCTCTCAGTAGCAGCCTTGAAGTCTTTGAACTACAGCCACATGAATTAAGGAGAGCAAAATAAAAAGAAAGGAAACCAACATTGCCCACACAGCCATATGCAAAATGCAATGTTTTAAGGATCTTTGTGACAGAAGCAAGAATCCAGGTTTTCACAGATGACCTAAACGTTAGCAACAGAAACGATGCCCCACACCACTGCATAGGCAATTTAAGGATTCTAAGAAGAAAGAATCTCTAAATGCAGACAAAACCTTTAAAAATAATTTAATTAAATTTAAAAACAGTATTTCCTCCATGGGACCATGTTCACCCCTGTGAGCCTCTCTAGATCGTTGCAATCTTTAGATCATAAGCCTCCCAGGTCATGCTAGCAGCATTACATAACCTATGTAAAAACTTAAGTGGAAAAGCAACCACTAGACTTTACCAATGAGTTTCCCAAAAACCAACAGTACAACGAAACTGAAGTCCCAGGCTCTATTTCAAGCTCTCAAGGACTGTACATTGTTAACAGATCCTCTTCCTCCAACACTTTCAGCCTGTCATCTTAATCAAGTCTACTAGAAGGTCCAAGTCCTGAAAGAGGCAGCTGCAGAGCAATTAACTTAATAACGAAGATCACCACTCTGCTCACCCCAACAATCTTTCTTTTCAAAGAAAATGCATTACAAGAGCACATCCTGTCAGACAAGCATCAGGTACGTTTGCAAACTAACATAATTCCTTCCTAATTCAATAAGCAACTCGTCTGTCATAAATACAGCTGCAATTCAGAATAGTGATGTCTACTGACAGCCATCTAACAGAGCTGAGAAGTTCCATCCTTCTATGTTAATTTCTACACAAGAATCAAAGAACTCTACCAACTGCAGAACAGCATTCTTAAGGCTCAAGTAACACATTTCATTTGGGCTTTACTTCAGCTCTAAATGTGAAATGCTCTAGAAGATTAACAATTCATCTTGAAAACAAGAAATTAAATTACAATACTTCATCTTTTCCATTACAAAAGTTACTATTAGTAAGTTTTGCAGTTACCATCTGTTGGAGAATTGACTTCTGTTCTAACTTTTGATTTTTCAAGATCTTCTTTGTATTCTTTCTTCAACTGTTTTACAATCTTTTTGCTGTAACTTGATTTCTTCACTTTGAAAACTTCTTCAGTTTCTTTAAAAGAGAAATTATGAAAGAATTTTTTTAAAAGAAAGCATTACATTAGATCTCTTAAGCATACTTATTTATTAAAGCTCTTAATTTTGTACCTAGGACTTCACAAATGCCATTAACAAACATTGCACGGTTCTTTCAGAGTCTGCAGTGAAAGTCTAATTCTACGTTATCAGTACATCCATCAAGATTTCAAATCACTAGTCTGAGAAACTAAGTTCCAGTGATTTCAAGAGAATTCCTTCTAAGACGACTCAAAACTATACAAATCGTTCGGAAAACAGGCAGTGAGTCCGAGGTGACCCGTGAACACCAGCCACATCAGATTAAAACAAACTCGACACAAAGCCACGGGACAGACGCTCCTCAGCCAACGCTGCTGGTTCCAGGGGGAGACTACGGGCTGCACCTACTCCCGCACAAACCTGCGGGCCACCCACGTGCAGTGAACGCAGCACAGGTGATGCACCAGCGACACAGAAGCAGAGGCACACCACAACTAAGCCCGCAGGGAGCATGCTGGCCCCGCAGGAGCCAGCTCGGGCCGGGGAAGGCGCGGGCACCACGGGCCCGTGCATCCCTGGCCGCCCGTACCGCGCTCTCAGGGCTCGCCCCCTCTTATGTGATCCCACATCACCCCACGCCACACGGGGGACTGCCTTAAAAGATAAATACGGATCCTGGCTCTCTTGGAAGGCCGGGGGGAGGCCCAGTGCAGACTGAGCAGCTCCGGGTCCCTTCCACTCCAGCAAGAAGCGACCCAAAAGCCAGGCAACCACCCGCCTCACCCTCCTCGTCGTCCTGGAAGCTGAGCAGGCTGGCCCTCGGCACCTCTTTGTTCTCTCGCGACCGCTTCTTCTCCTTGGGGCGCCCGGCCGCTGGCAGCCCATTGCCCTGCTGGGGCTGCGGCGGCGGCGGCGGGGGGCGCAGGACAGCGGGAGCCGGCAGAGCCCCCAGGCCTGCTCGGTCGCCCCCCATCAAGCCCAGCCCCAAGCCGAGAGCCGCGCCGTAGCTCGCGGGGCAGGCGAAGGCCGCAGGGCTACCGGGCAGGGCGAGGGGCACACAGCCGGCGGGCAGCGGCAGGAGCCCGGCGCCCGACGCCAGCGGCACTGAGGCCTCGCTGGGCCCTTCCCCCGCCGCCCCGGCCGCCGGCGCCGGCTCCTGAGGCGGCTCCTCGTCGCGCTCCTCATCCTCCTCCTCCGAGTCGTTCCGCTTCCGCACATTCACCCTCCGCACCTTGCGGAACATCCCGCCAGGCACCGACCGGCCGCCCCGCCAGCCCCCGGTGCCGCCCGCTCCGGCCGCCCCGCGCCGCGGCCCAGGCCCGGCCCCGCGAGCATGGCACCGCCGCCCGCAGCGCCCCCTGCCGCCGGCTCGGCTACTGGCGGGCTGAGGATGCGGCAGTGCGCCTGCGCGGCGGGAGCGCCCCGCCCCCGCTGCCCCCTCACGGCCGCCGCCATCTTGTGTCGGGAGAGCCGAGCGGGCCGGGAGGGAAACGGGGGGGAGGAAGGGGAGGGGCGTGTGATGTCAGTAATAAATGAGCTACATTAAAGAAAAGATTCATCATGCGAAACGACTTTGTTATAATAAAATAATAAAAATTGTTTTATTAGACCAGATATACACGCGTTTTGGAGACATTGCTGTGGAAAAGTTCTGCGAGCTTCTAATGCAATACATCCATAGGGCAAACCCATATAAAATAGAATTGGGGAGTCAGGTTCCTGGTATCCGCCGGGGCAGAATAGAGCCGTTGGGAAGATCACCAGAATATCGGAGCGGTTGATTTCTGTAGTTGAGGATTTTTTGCTCTTTCCAGGAAAAAAATCCTGCAGTGCTGACTTTAGTACTGGAATAAAAGGTGTTTTGCACCAGCTTTATTCAGAACACTACAGTGACAAAAGTAACTGGAAATTTAATTTGCTCTGTTAGAAACCCCATGGATTTATTTACTTCATTTCTTCCAAACAAGGCCAGAATACATACACCCTCAGCTACTCCTGCATGTGTGAATTTTTGGACATCACTGTCATGGTAGTGGAGAATTCCTGTGATTTCAGCACATTTTTTACCAGAGGACAGCAGATCTTTGCTGAAGATCATCTAGGTTTCATTTTTCCAGATCTTGGAGAAAGCCTTGCTAACATTTAGAA
>VZDJ01000090.1:11798315-11847949 GCA_008694505.1 Cyanoderma ruficeps | reverse complement strand
TTTTCTTTTTTTTTTTGGTAAACACAACACTATCCTATGCAGGATTGATGAGTTGCTAGCTTGTGAAGGCAAGGTTAGTTCTCTTGCACAGACAGCTGGAGGAGGGGGTTCCTGGGCAGATTACATGAATTATGTGCCTGTGTCTGTAATAGC
Source organism: Cyanoderma ruficeps (assembly GCA_008694505.1). NCBI lineage: Eukaryota > Metazoa > Chordata > Aves > Passeriformes > Timaliidae > Cyanoderma > Cyanoderma ruficeps. The sequence goes on along the minus strand of VZDJ01000090.1, from coordinate 11,847,796 downwards.
CATGAGAGGTATCACTAGAAATATTTGTAATTTGGAGAAAAAGGTTTATGGTTTGTTACCAAGGTGGTGACAAAAGAAACTATGTCTTTACAACAGCTGATTCAATTGTTCACTGGCTGAGTTAAATGAAGTTCAGTACCCAGCTTGCAAACACCAGTGTGCTTAAATCTATTTGCAATTGCAAATAGACCCCATTAATTCCATTGTTGGCACATTGTTGATTTCAGTGGGAAAGCTCATAGTAATGGGGGGTGGGCATGTATTTAGGTTTTCTGAAAAATTTAGTTTTGCTTCCTAGCAAAGCAGCTCCATCATTGATTAGAGTTATATCAAAATGACTATTTAAAATAGAAATAAAATTCTTTAAAATTGCAGCAGCTTCACTGGTTCCTCAGAATCTTGATAGTCATTCCCCTAAGTGCACAGAGAATCATTTAATCCCAGATTGGTTTGGGTTGGAAGGGTCCTTAAAGACCACCCAGTTCAATCCCCCTGCCATAGGCAGGAACACCTTCCACTAGACCAGGTTGCTCCAAGCTCCATCCAGCCTGGCCCTGGACACTTCCAGACATGGGGCAGCCACAGCTTTTCTGGGAAGAAGTTTTCTTATGTTTTATTTCAGTTTCATGTAATCCATTACTGGCAATGCAAGGCTCTTGCTATTTCAAAGCCTTTATTGTACTATATGGGTGGATCTAGCCTTTGTCATATCTCACGGAATTCAAAACCTGCAGACACGGGCAAGGAGCAGACTTTGGGCCATTTTAATAGTCCTGGTGTGTATTTTTCAGGGGATGACAACCTTTCTTATGCAACACATCTGAAAATTGTCTGCCCGAAGCCTCACCTTCGTTGTCAGATGAGAGTCATTGTCTGGAGCATTTCTACTCTCTCATTTGGGAGAACATCAGCAGTTTGCCATTACCACAAAAGTCGAAGCTCCCTGCATTTGGGGAAATTGCAGGTGTCAGCACATCCGTCATGCAGGTGGCAGCCTTTCCCTGGAGAAATATGGATCAGCTGAAATGGTCCAATGGAGTGTCATCAAGACGGGCAGGAGCTGGCACATGTGATTTTGAGAAAAGTGTGAGGGGACTAGGGATGCTCATCCTGGAGAAGGGAAGGCTAAGGTTCATACATGGAAAAAAGCTTGCCAGTGAGGACAGGCAAGGCAGTGGAGCAGGTTGCCCAATGAGATTGTGCAGGCTCCATCCATCCTTGGGAGCTTTCAGGACCCAGCTGCTGAACTGCCTGGTCTGATCCCAGAAGCAGTCATGCCCACAACAGGGGATTGCGCTGAAGATGAGGCTGAGATTGGCCGAGTGCCAGTAACACCCAGGTTGTGAGTCCAATCCCCATATGGGCCATTCACTTAAGGGTTAGACTTGGTGATCCTTGTGGATCCCTTCCAAACCAGAGTATTCTATGATCTGGAAATAAAGATTGTGAGAGATAAGGAAGAAAGGACAGATGCAGGGAAATACCTGCTTTGAAGAGGGAAGTCCAATACCTCTGTTTCCTACATCTGTGAGTGTAATGGGAGTAGTTTGCAGCTTGCAAAGCAACTGTGAATTTACCTGCTGAGCTGCCCTCTAACCTGAGTGATTCTCCAGGGTGCTTGGATTCTTCTGCAATGCAAACTACATGGCTATGCCTTTTTCTGTACGAGGCACAACCCTAAAACAAAATTTATCTGTAGATTTCAGTTCTCAGCTTAGAATATATAAACAAAAAAATACCAACAATGCTTTGGAAAACAGTTGTTTCATATATACTTTGTTCTTTAAGAGTTTGCTGAATTAATCTGATGAGTGTCTTACTTCAAACACTTCCCTGCAGAGTTCTTTTACAGTCCCCTAACACATCCTCCTGGACAAACCATACAGACATAAAGGCATCCTATCACTCTTAGCAGCCTCCCATGCCTCTCACTACTGACTGTGTTAAATAACTCAGTAAATGAATGTTACAACATAGCTCTCGTTGTCCGAGGTTGAGAAAACATCAGAGTACAGCAGGCTGGGAAAGTGCTTCATGATACTAGAGACGTTTTCCACACTGTATGACTTCAGCAATGAATCTCCATTGAAAAGTGAGGTATCCAGAAAAGAGATATGTGCAAGCATTTGCCTGTCTTTGTTGTGCACCTCAAGCAAGTCTTCTTTGTCATTGTTGCTGCTGGGGATGGTTACACTCTGCTCTGGAAATTGTCCCCTAACCATGTTTACCTGAAGGTTTTGAAGTCCCCAAATGGCCAAATATTCTGTTGGGAGAGGAGTGGTGCCACAGAAGGACAGCTTCAAATCCCACACCCTTGTGAAGCTGAGGACCATCTCCAGCAGAGAGGTGTCTGTGAACCAGATTGTCAGGTGGCTGTTGTAAGTAGTTTTCTCCATTGTAGAGGGCAGCACTGTTTTGCAGTTGCACATCAAGTTTGCCAGACAGTAATCGCAGTCACAGATAACCACGGAACAGCTGCAGTTGCGAATTGTGTTTTCCTTAGTGAAAATTAGCGTGTGGTTCTTCTGACTTCTCACAAAACTCATGTGTATGCCAAGGAATCTGGCCAAAATGAGAGCCAGAGAAATGGAGAAACCAGGGTGGGCTATTGGCTTCATTAGCACTGGTGCCAAGCTGCCAAGTGTCTCCTCCTTTTACTGAGTGATTGAGATCACTTGGTTTTACCTACTGAGAAAAAACAATTTCTTTATTATACTAAAGATCTCTCAACGGCTAACATTACTTTGCTTTTCCACTCATTATCTGTTGCATCTATTTAGAGCCATATTGCAGTTCTGCATTAAGGGAAAATCACAACTACACTGATTTAGAAAACGGATTGTAACTAAAGTTTGGGATTCTTTTTCATTCTTCTTTTGCTCTAAGTGGTTTAATCTGCTTATAAGACAGCTTGGACACCTTCTTTATGCAGACAGCTCCTTGGCCTGGCTCCTTAGAGAGGTAAGGACAGGACAACGAGTGGTGCAGGACAATTCCTGCTCGTTTCTCCTTTTTGCTTCCAATCGGACAGGGGTGACAAAGGTGACTCTGTTCTCCACTTCACTGAGTGAGGCAGTCTGAGAAGGGCTAGAGGCTGAATGGCTAAGTAATACTGTGATAACCTTTCCCTTAAACTGAGTGTGGGATATACTGGAAAAAGGGAGGGAGAGCAGTTAAGGGCAGAAGTATTGCTGGGCACAGCACATATCCTTCTGAACTATGTGAAGTGCTGAAAAAAACTGATTTTGATCCATGTAAAGCTACATCTGCTACAGTCTTAGTCTGTAAGTTTTGAGGACCAGGGACCACCTCTCATTATGTCTTGCATAGCAACTACTATAGGATAGATCCAGGCTTTGTCAGTTGCTCTGCCCCCACTTCACTTACCCTGGCAAAGCGAAATAGCAACTCCACACATACTTATGACAATGGAGCAAGTTTCTATCCCAGACATGGGCCACCTCAAATGGTTGGGAGCATGTTTGCTGGGATTCTTGGATTCTCAGCTGCCAGCTCTTTGGTTTTCAGAGTGGAATTGAATTTTACCAGGAGCATCTGTGTTTTCCTGTGTTTTATTTTATGGTGGCACAGGCAATGAAGCACAGTGCAATTTCTTAACACAAATTATAAAGATGTTGGAAAGTTTGTCGAATTTGATGTAACTGTTTTGAAGCACCAAGATGCATCCGAGACAAATTTTGACCAAAAATGACAGGTTCTAGTGAAAGTAGCAGTGCACATGCTGGACAGAATTTGGTCCTTATCATGTAAAAAGGTTGATTCACATCCAGAATGTTTGCCTGCAGCCCTTCAGAAAACATGGCAATTCACCTACACTTTTGTAGACTTCTGTTATTAATATTCTTGTTCCTATTTGTCCTATTCCTGTTCCTGTTAATTTTCTTACCTCGTTGCTGTTTCCAGCAAACTGTTCTTATCTCAACAGCTGAGCTCTGCCTTTTGTGCCACCAATTGGAGGTGGGGGGAGGGGAGAGTGGGAGGCTTTTTTAGTGGGAGTACTAAAGTGGAGTATACCATTCCCAAACCATGACAGAAGGACGCAGACATTTAAGTTTTTAAATCAAATATTTAATCTATGTTGTGGAACATACCAGAAATTCCAGTCCATCTGCTGGCTGATGTTTAACTCCAAAGGTCAGACTCACCCAAGCTGATGAGTAATAATGATACCACAACAAGTAGATGTTGTAGTATCATTATTGCTAGAAATATTTCCACTATCTAAGCAATTAATCACATTGGAAATCCTATTACTAGACCGCCACACTGCTTATTTTCCCAGTCCTTAACAGTGGCTAACAGTTGTGATAGACCAGAAATCTGTAATATCAACACAGTTTCACAACTAAGTGAAATTATTTGTATTTTTTTGTGTTGGACACAGTATTTGCAAGAAATCCTAGACAACGTTGACAGCATGAGTTTGGACTAAGTAAAAGAGATCCAAACTCCCGCCTGTGTCAAAAGGAGTGATACTGCTTTTTCCACTTAACATTTGAGGGCTTGATATTCATAAAACATTAGACTAAAATACTTTGATGCATCCTCATTAGTTTTAACTCATTTCCTTTATTTTTCTCAGTACCTGAAGAGTGGACAACCTTTAAAGTTCTCTACTGGTTTGCAGCCAACCAATCAGGTTTAGCTTAGCTGATAACATTTGGGCTCCATCCATCAGAATCCAACCAAAATTCTAAATTCTGGCATTCCAGGAAGGTTAAACTCCAGAAATACTTTTATTCTTCTCTGTTCCCTGCAAATCAGAAACATTCCTATCCAGGATTTCATTTCTGTGTGGCTTTGGTGAGAGATATGCAAGAAGTGAAATATACATTGTAGGTTATGTGTCTGTGAAGTGTCAAAGTCACCTGCAATGCATCTTTTCTAAAGCTAACAGCTATCAACAGAAGAATATGCATTATATGGTTCTTAATCAAACCACATTGCTGTCTCTACTGCTTAAGGCTTGGAAAATTATTTGCTTTAATTTTTAGGGATGGGAGATCTGCCTTCAGTAGGGCTCTTGGAGATAGAGAGCCCTCTTCTGTAATACTGCCATTAAGATGAAATAAAATATGGGGTGATTTTCTTGCCTGTTGTAGTTCTGTTTTCCATCATCTCCAAAATTAAAAAGATGGAGTATTTCAGAAGACTGTAGAATATGGTGTGTGTGGTACATCTGTCCACTATGGTCACTCTCTGAGCATTACCCACTTCCCTTAACAGAGATAATTTATCCTTTGAACTCACCAAAATAGTTTTAGACATAACCTATAGAAACGCAAAGAATGCAGCAGATTGTGCTAAATGTCAAGACTTTCTATGCAATTTTCTAGGGAAAACTGATGGGTATACCTTCTTCTCTTCCCTAAATTTTCAGTAAAATTTAGCTAGACTTCCAGTATAATCAGTACCACTATTTAAAGTCTTATCCACCTGACACAATGGATTTTACAACTGATTTCCACAAGCTATTTGACATGTTCTTATGTAATGCAGCAGGTATAGAAGTTCTGTAAAAACCACAGAAGCCTTTTTCAGCTGTCTAGTTTATACTGGAAGACTTTTGAACTCAGGAAACAAGAATAGGCTTTCAACTCTGAACTTGGCAAATTATCTGGATGGGTACTCTCACTGATGGGTAAGCAAAACCTACCTGTTTTTATGTATCTGTTCTGATGAAAAGAATAACTCCTTTGTCTACAGAAGCTCAAGCTAAGAAGGAGCTGGTTTGCATTGTATTTCCATATAATTGTCCAGGACAGTTGGTTTAGGCCATCATTCGTGTCCAACCTTATACCTAGTGTTCATCAATGCTTGGAGGTGGCTGGAGTAATAAAACTGGTAACATATTTGCATACCAAAAGTGATTAAACCTTTTAATTATGAGTGAGATGATTAATGAAATACATTTTTATTAATACACAGAATGACTCCATAGCCTAAATGTGGCATGTACAGAAGGGGTCTTGGACTTGCTGAAGGTTTGGTTTAAACTTTAAATTAAAAGAATCTAGAACTCTACCAGACTGCAAGATGACCTTCAGCAGAAATAATATCACCTTGGTAAATACCTCTCCTTGTGCAATCCAACAAAAAATAAATTTGTCCAAACAGATGGTGGCTTACTTTAACAACATAGTTTCTCCGTGGTGGTATTATTTCTAACAACATTCCAGACAACCATGGTTCAAATGATGCATGCCCTCTGTTGCCCTGAGTTTTTCTGTCTTTTGTCTTTCTGTAGAAGTTTCACACGCAGCCTTAATGTAAATAATGTCTATTCTTAGAATGTTTACATACTTCTCCTGTGAGAGAAGAAATGATTGATGGTGATGCCCACCATCCAGGTTGAAGGGGTGGCAACCTGTGTAGCCAATCCCTTGACCTCTGTACATATGTATAAAATACTGGAGTCAAAATAAAGTAGAGAGAGTTTTTCTACAACAGCTGTGTCCTGAGCCTCTCTAGTGTGTTCCTAAATTGGGACACGCCCAGCTTCGCCCCGTGACAGCCCTCCACTCAACTGCACTGGTATTTGTTGTAAATTGGTCTCATACAGTCATCTAAAAATTACACCATCTTTTGAAATTATGCCCTGTGATTGCAATGTGCCCTTTTATGAGTTACTCATCAGTTTTTGTTCCAGTGGTAAACTTCAACAAATTCCCCCACCCCTGCATAGGTAAATTAGAGATAAAACCTACATTCCAATTCCTTTCCACCCTTACATGCTGTAGTTTGGGACCTACAATTAGAAGTAGAAAAAACAAGATGCCAGTAAAACTAGGAGATAAACAGCTGGTAAGCCCTTTCACCACCACCACCCCACCTGGCTGCCTGGAATTAGTGTGGCAAGCACTTGGTGTGTGAGAAATCTGTACATAAGGACACATTAGTGCCTTGAATAGTCATTACACTGCATTGTCCAAGAAGTCTTTTCTTATGCCAGGGTAAGCTGGCACCCAAATTCACTGAGCAGTGGTAGTGTATTGCTACCCCATGGAAATTACTGATAGTTAATGCAATTCTTCAAACAGCTGAGAATTTTCCCCCGGCAGTTACCTCCCAATTACAGCATTAAAACACCTCTGAAAAGTTTTGAAGTATGGATTTTGGTTTCTGTTAACTGAAGATACCTCAGTTCTGGTGTCAGAGGGTAAAGATTCAGCAATTACAAGAGCTCTGATAGAAACTCTGCCACTGCAATGGCTTCCTGGGAAATGGGGAGGTGGAAGTGAGATATGGTCGAGATGAAAAGATACTTAATTGTCCTGAAGATGTTAATTATCAAGAAGACCTTGGTGACCTCAGGTGGCTGAAGGCTGAAGACTGAAGCTACCATTGTTTTTCTCCTAGACATCCCTGGGAGTGTCCAAGGCCAGGTTGGACAGGGCTTTGATCAACCTGATCTAGTGGAAGATGTCCCTGCATATAGCAGAGGGTGGAATGAGATGGGCTGTAAGGTCCTTTCCAACCCAAAATATCCTGTGATTCTATCAGGGGCTGGGTGGAGGAGAGGCAACTGCAGCCCAGAGATGGGATGGAGGGATGAAGGAGAAACAAGGATTAAGAATTCTTCTTCAACAAGCCAGGAAGTTCTTATCAGGGCAGAATATGCAGAAAGAGAACAAAACTGAGCTCCTGGGGCAGGCTTTTTTGCTAACTTTACAAGCCCATTTTGACAAAGAGTAAAAGAAAAGGGAAAACATTTCTCTAGAAGAGCCACCCATGATGCTCCTTCTGTGGGTCCCGATTAGTGTGGTGTATATCCAACCCAGTGTTTGTTGTTCAGCAATGAATTGTTCCTTCCATGCAAGAACTAGCAGAAAACTAGATCCCAGAAGCTGCCTCAGAGTCCCTGCAGCCTGCAGTGCTGGCCTGGGAGGGGTAAGGCCACTGCTGCTTTGCAGCTGGAATCTCTGCAATAGAGAGGGGAGAAGGGAAGCTGCATTCTCCGCTTAGCAACAAACCAAAATACCAATTATTTTAGGGAAATACTTACTTGTGGTAGCAAAAACCTGCTTCTGAAAAAAACTATTTTGAGTGATCTGAATGTAGTAAATCATTTGTTCATTTTTTGTCCTGAGTTGGGGGGCCTCTCAGGCCAAAATCAGACTAGATATAAATAGCAGCAGAAATTATTTGTTTGATAGTTTCAGCCATGCATGTTTTAGATGTGTATCCTCCTTCCAGCAGGGAAACCCATGGTTTATTATGTGTTATCCCAAAAGTTTTCTAGCACAAGTTTCCATCCCTGTTCCTTTTGCTTCACAGGTTTTGACTGCTAAAGATTTTTCAGTGCTTATTTAGTAGTAGCATAATTTCAGGTTTTTTTGAATCTGCTTTGATAATTCCACTTTTTTTTCTCCCCTCTAATTGCAGGTCTGTGTATTTAAAAACTGCAAAAAAGCAATAAAAAGCCTTTGACTATTGTGTGAGAATGCTACTCTCACAAGGAAAGTTTATCCTATTCAATGGAAGTTCCAAGCCTATAAAATTGATTTCTTCCATTCTTTCTACAGAAAAAAAACTAATTAAAAACCCTCATTGGTCACTTGTGCTAACATACACCTATCTGAAAGTGGTGTATTACTCAAAGAGGAGTTTAAATCTATATAATCGTGTACAGCTTGAGTAATGTACACAGGATGAATAGCAAACCCACCCAATTTAGATAAAAATGGCATTTTGAACTGAGCAGGTGTTAAAATACAAGATTACAGGAAAATGCAATGAGTCAGTCCCTGAATAACCCTAATCTGAGTCTTGACTGCAGACTAGCTACATAATCTGATCAGAAAGCCCTAGGGAGATCATGGGCCTGAAGAAAACAAAATGCTGGATTTGCTGTCTTTACTCCATGGGAATTTTAGGAATTCCCTAAGTGGGCTGATGGCTGAGAGGAATTTTGTTTTCTGTCTCTTTGCTTAAACAAATACTGTACTTATTTAGTTAGTCCATAGATTAATTGAGGCAAATAAGTTTGTGATCAAAGCTGAAGTTCTACAGCCTTTCAGGCTGCAGCATGATTCATTCTTGTAGTTAATAGCTTGAAAATTATATTTGTGTCTGCTTATGGAGCTGAAGCCTGGGCTACTGGCATTAGGTTGTAGTGGTAGAGTGCTCAAATGTAGTGGAACAAATTCCTTCCCAGCAAGATAAAAATGCAAGATAAAATAGGCAATACTGTAGCACTGAACTTGAACAACACACTGACCCTGGAAATGTTAACTGTATGGGTGTTTTGATTTTCAGGTGTACACAGACTCCAGGAGAGGCAAATAATCTATAAACACCTCTGTAAAATCCTCAAACCCATTCATCCTATGCAGAGCTTCTCTCCACAGCAGAGGCAAACATTACAGCAGGGAAGGCTGTGACATGAAACTGCAGGAAGGCAGAATGACAGGGTAAAACTCAAGGGAAAGGAGGACATCTCCTCCTCCCAAAGAATTGGGAGTGGTGATACCTCCCTTTTTCCCCCAGATGAAGGTCGCCTTCAGCAGGGCACAGCCTGATTATTTCCAACCTGAGAGAGCAGAAAGGAGGCATGTGCAAAAACTTAATTTTCATGCTGTGTTTTGTACATGCAGCCTGTACTTTTCCTAATAAAGAGTAGGGGACCAGGATGAGTGACAGGATTTGCTTTGCCAGAACACACCTGGAGCTCTTCCAGTTTGGAGTTGTGCACAGTACGTGCTGTGTGGGAAGGCAGACACACACCGACCTGGGTATTCACATTTGAATTGCATCAGGATAAGTGTTTACATAAATGAAAAGTGAGAAGGAAATGTTATAAACATTTACCGGCATGGGAGGAGAGAACTGATTTGCACAGATGCAAGGTAGAATGATTGGTGGAATTGTGCTCCCGGGGATTTAAAGTCTGAATGCATATCCATGCATTCAGCATGAATGTGCAGGCTCACAAATACACAATTGTATTTTCATACAAGAAGTACTTGTGTAATTGTAAGGTATGCACAGGAATAAAGCCCTGTTTATTCATGCGTCCTCAGAAAGAGACACCTTCTGGGAAGCCAGGTGTCCCAAGGATGGGTAGCACTGTCCAAAAACCAGAGCTACCTTTGGTGCCTCAAGCTGAGCACTTAAATACTGAAGCACTTACATTTATTTTTAAAAGACTTTTTTAAATTTTCATTTTTTTATGTCAAACCAGCTACTCCCTGGAACAAGGGCACTTACATTGAGTGAACTTTAGCAAAGAAAGCTTGACTGCAATTTGGGTTATTTCCCAATCCCTTTCTAACATGACCTGGAAGGTTCAAGTTGAATGTTACATGAAACTAAAGATTTGCTAATCCCAAAACATAATGCTGAAAATTACAGTCTATTGTAACACTTAATTTTCTATTGTTCAGATCCTAAATTAGGAAAAAAAAGAAAGTGAGAGCAGAAAGCTGCATGATCAAAAAACTGGTATGAAATATTAGTGGTCACTAAGCAGCTGGAGACTGAAATTCTGGAGCAGGGCACCTTGGGGCCAGATGTCTCAGCTTTGTTCACTCAGACAGTGGATGTTGTCATTGCCATTGAGACTCCAGAGCCACATAGAGACAGTATATTTACTTTAGTTTGTCCTTACTGTATCACTGACTTTATTTATAAATTAAATGGCAGAATAAAACAGAGGTCCTAGATGCTGTTTCCTTGAGCCTTCTCTTCCAGTGCTCTTCTCAAGGCAGTTTTAACTGAATAAAATATCTCAAATCCTGTTGGCTGGAATAATTCCCAGGAAAATTCCTGTCCCCTTTTAAGGTTTGCCTAAAGGAGTCTTTGCAAAATGGAGCAAAATCTCTCCATGATTCTTTGTGATTATTATTCATACAACTATTAATTATTACCTAGGCATACTGATACAGTGTAACAAACAATTGCAACACATGAAAGGAAAATTTTGCAGAGTCTGTTACTTCACCTCCATTAGAAAACAACAAATTTGAGACACAAATACCTGCTGGGAAGAGTTACTGGAAAGAGAGAGAAACAGCCTCATTCATAAAAATACAATCTATTAAATGTTTCTCTCTTATTTATCCCCCTCCTTTAGATCCAGAACAGTGACTTACTCTTTCTCTGGATGGCCAGTTTTTCCTGCTTGGCTGAACTTCTCAGCTGTGGCTGGGAGTAGGGTCAGTCTGCAGGGCAGGCAGCAGTGCCTTCTCCCTTACTCGATGCTGCTGTCTTATGTTTCATGGGCCAGCACCCCCGTGGCATTCCCCCACCAGCCAGGAGGGTGGTTCCAAGGTCTGCCTCGACCATTAACACCACCTGTACCATGCTGACAGGCACAAAGGGCTCACCTGGAAACGCTTAGAGGTGCCAGCCAGCTCCCTGCTCACTCTGGGAGGGGAGCTGGAGTGCTTGGCTGTTGTTCACAGGGGGTTGGCCAGCCTGCTGTGCAGGGACAGAGGCAGGACCTCTGGTGCTTTGCTCACCTCATGGCTCTATGCTGGCCATCCCACCTGGGGAGGCCTATGACTGTCCCCATGGGACATACGCTGCTCTGCCTTCTTCCTGGGGACTTAGGGTGGAGGTTTAAAGCAGAAGTTCAGGCAGACTTGGAAATGTGCTCAGCCAACTGGAGGGAGTAACTGGAAAGCCATAAGAGGAATGGCTGAGGTCACCTGGCTTACCCAGCTGGGAGGAGACTGTGAGAGGAAACCTCATAGCAGTCTGCAGCTTCCTGATGAGAGGGAGCAGAGGGGCAAGCACTGATCTCTGCTCTCTATGACTAGGGACAGGACCTGAGGGAATGGCCTGAAGATGTATCAGGGGAGGTTTAGGCTGGATATTAGGAAAAGGTTCTTCTCCCAGAGGGTGGTTGGGCAGTGAACAGACTCCCCGGGGCAGTGGTTATGGCCTCAAGGCTACTAGAGCTTAACAAGCATTTGGACAATGCTTTCAGGCACAGGGTAGGATTGTTGGAGTGTTCTGTGCAGGGCCAGGAACTGGATACAACGATCCCTAAGGGTCTCTTCCAACTCAGAATATTCTGTGATTCTATGAAATTTTCAGTCATAGCTTAGCAGAGGTGCAACTAGCTCTCAACTGTTCAAACACTGTGTATGCTTCTCCATGATCCAGCATGGAAAACACCACCTGTGTGGCATGTTTTACATTTGTGTTTTCACAGCAGAGTACCTACTGAATGCTACAATTTCTGCTGCTAGCCTGGGACTAACTGTCCTAAATAAGCAGTGAGATTATTTGCAAGAACTCATAAACAGCTTCACAAGGAAATGCAGTAGGAATACCCTAAAAAATCATGAAGCAATGTGCTGTAGAGCAAAGGCACTCTAGTAGGGCATGTGTAAGGAACAAAGACTAAGATTTGCTGTGGTTCAAATGAAAAGATATTTGCTGCTTTTTCAAAGATAATGCCTGGCCTTTACATGCTCCAGGTCCCTGTGGGAACGGCTGATACTGGTACCACAGTAAGAACATTTGGCCAAAGTCAGGAGGAGTTAGAATGCCATTCAGGGCCTGGACATCCAGCCATTTTTTTTCCTAGCAAACAGTGCATCTGTCCAAGCCATGAGCAGACAGTTTCTCCAGAAAGCTGTGGGAAATGGTGTCAAAGGCTTTACTAAACCCCAGGTAGACAATCCACAGCCTTTTACTCACCCAGTGAGCAGGCCATCTTGTCACAGAAACCGGGTTGGTCAAGCAGGACTTGCCTTTCACAAACCCTGTTGGCTGGGCCTGACCCCTGGGTGTTTTGCACGTGACACATGATGGGACTCAGGATAGTCTGCTCCATCACCTTTCGAGGTACCTGAGACTTTTCCTCATTCTTTGTCGTTATGTTTCCCCAAACATCCAATAAAGAGATCCTCCTTAGCCCTCTTTTGTGGTTAATGTATTTATAGAAATATTTATTTTATTGTCTTTTACAGCAGTGGCCAGAGGGGCTTCCACTCTTCTCGTTTTCTCTCTGCATAACCTCATGACATCCCTGTTGGTTTCCTGACTTGCTGCCCCTTCTTTCAAATGTCATAAACTCTCCTTTTTATGCTAAGTTCCAGACAAAGTTCTTCTCCCTCTGGCTCTTCTTTCAGCATAGCCTGCTCCTGTGCCCTGAAGATTCCTTCTTACAGCATGTCCAGCCCTCCTGGGCTCCTTTACCCTTCAGGACAGCCTCCCAAGGGACTCTGTCAACCATGCCCTTGAACAGGCCAAAGTCTGCTCTCAGGGAGTCCAAGGTGGCAGATCCCCCTCCTTACTGCTCCAAGAATCCCAAACTCTATCCTTTCAAGGTCACTGTTCCCAGGATGGCCTCCCACCTTAGTTACATGCACTAGTCCTTTTCTCCTCAAAAACAGCATGTCCAGCCCATGCCTTCCCTGGATGTCCTCTCACCAGCTGTGTCAGGAACATCTCTTCCACACACTCTAGGAACCCCCTGAACTCTTCTCCATGCTGGATTGTATTTTCAGCAGATGTCTAGTGAGTTGAAGCCATCATGAAGGCAAGGGCTGGCCATCATGAAACTTCTTTCTGCCTCTTGCTCCTTGGCTGGGTGATCTGTATCCAGATCCCACCTGGATATCTGCCGTGTTGGCCTTCCTCACAGTTCTTACCCACCAACCCTCGACACTTGCATCACCACTGCCAAGCTCTAGACAGTCAAACACTCCCTCACATACAGGACTACCCCACAACATCTCATTCCTTGCCTGTCCCTTCCGAAGAGTTCACCACCATTCATTGCATCATTCCAGTGGTGCCAGTCATCCCACCATGTCTTTGTGGTGGCAGCTATGCAATAGTTTTCCTCCTGCACCATGCCTTCCAGGATCTCCTGTTTGCTGCCCGTGCTGCAGGCACTGGGGCAGATGCACTTCAGTTGGGTTATCAATCCCAATGCCTTTTTGGGGAGAGAACTCCAATTCCTGAGCGACCATTCTCAGGAGCTTCCATGGTTTCTAGCACATCAACAACACTTGCAGTCTTGCTGCTTCATAGATCTCCATTTCTATGTCTACTGAGATGGTACCATGAACAACCTCACTAGCACACCATCCTTAGAACAGTGTCAAGCCATTCCCAGGCTTATCTCAAGTGACCTGGTTTTGATCCCCTTCCCCCTTCAAATCCAATTTAAGGCTCACTCAACATGCCCTACTACCTCCTGCACAAAGATACGTTTCTCTCTGAAACAGGTATACTCAGTTTGTCGTCAGTAGGCTTGTTGTCATCTAAACCATCCCATGATCAAAACCTCCAAAATTCTGTTGGTGACACCTGGCTTAAAGCCAGGGATTTGTCTGTACAACTTTCCTGTTTCTACCCTGAGCAGTGGACTCCCCAGACCAACCTCCCCCAGTTTTACTGCTGACGATGACAACCTGTGGTTGGGAATATGCCTGGGGTCAGCTGGGGTTCAGTGTCCTGGCCATGTCCCTTTTGAACTCCTTTCACACCCCCACCCTACTCACTGGTGGGGCAGCATGAGGAGCACCAAAGGCCTTGATGCTCAGCATTGCCTGAAACATCCCTGGTTTATCAGTGCTCCCTCCAGCAAAAATCCAAGCCACATCCCCAGGGAGGAAAGAGAACCTCTCCTCTGCGCAACATAGTGCATTCTCCATCCCTTATTCTATGCCATGTATATCCTGTTCAGGTTCTGTGATATCCAATACCCACCATCCCCTTCCCATCCTCAGCTATCATGCACAGGTATCATTCCCTTAGTCTGTGGACCACTCCTATGAAATATCCATAAAATACCCATAAAATGTTCACAAATGTTCACAAAATCATAGAATCACAGAATGGTTTGGGGTTGGGAGAGACCTTAAAGGTGATCTTGTTCCAACCCCCTGCCATGAGCAGGGACACTTTCCACTGGACCAGGTTGCTCTCCAAGTCCCATACAACATTGAACCTTTCCAGGAATGGGGCATATACCTTCTCTAGTTTGGCCTTCTGCATGGCTGCAGTGCTGCCAGGGGTGTCCCTGCTCTGTTGGGGGTTTATGCTTGGCTACACACTTAGAGGTGTTCCAGCATGATCTCCAGCACAGCCACAGATGCTTGGAAGTGTGCCTTCTCCAGTGTGGTCTTATCCTTGCCACATTCCCTTCAAGGTTCTCCTGGTGCAGCATGGACATACCCATGGTCACCGATGCTTTGGGGTGTCCTCCTTCCACATGGACACATCCACAGGTCACAGGAAGCAGCAGCAGCCACTAATAAAAACCAATTTACAGTAAGGCAAGCACAGGAGCCTTGTGGTTTTACTTTCCCTTCCTCCTTGGCCTCCAGGGCTGCCCTATCCAGGCTCTCCTCACACCAGAGCTTACTTCTGATCCCAGGTGTCCCAAGGGGACAGTGTGTCCTTCTCCTTACCAGGGCTCCCCCATCTGGATTCCTGCCCTCAGCCAGGGATAGCACTGCTTGCATTTCCCCCAGTACAGCAAATCCTTTGTGTGCCATCCCGGCGAGCCCCAGGGCCCCTCCTCCTTGGTGTCCCCAGCACCTCCAGCTCTCATCCCCCTGACCTCTCATCACCCATGGACATCTATGAGATATGGGGTTGTGTTTGTTAAAGTTGTTAATGGTTATGTTTACCAGAAAGCCCCGTGGCAGGGCACAGCATCAGGCTGTGCGATCAGAGGTCAGTCAGGGGGTGAGAGGCACTTGTGGGGAGAGACACGTGGAGAGTTGTGAGCGGGAAGCTGATTGCGTGGTGAGACACATGGACAGCAGACTGCAGCTGAGCAGCCAAGGGGTGCTCTTCTTCTGTTAAGTTTTGGTTGTGTCCAGTAGAAACTAAAGGTAAATAAGAAAGGTGTTTTCTACAATAAAGTGATTTCCTTCACATGCACAAGGGGGTCCGTGTCTTTGTTCCCCATTGCTACAGATACCCCCCATACCTGGCTGCTGTCCATCTCCCTGCTGGCTGATGGTGCCCCTCATCTGGGAAGAACCCTGCTCCTGATAGACACAAACCCTGCTGGTATGTGGAGGTGATAGGTGAGCATGGCCAAGTTGCTGCTGCCAGCACAGGAGTCAGAGGTGGCTGAGCCACATAAGCGATGAAGTCTTTGGGGTTCACTTTGGCTTGAAAGTGAGGCTGAGGGCCTAGCTTTAAGCTGCCATCCCAGTGTCATGAGCAATTGGCCCCATTGTCTCCCTGCTTTGTGTCTGAACCTCCAAGTGTGCTGTGCCCTGCTGTGCAGACTGGTGTTCCCAGGGAGAGGTATTGCTGCTGACCTGAGCCACAGCCTATGTGTCCTCAGCAGCATGATTGGGGCTGGAGCAAGCACTGCATCCCAGGTCAGGAACACCCTGCACCCATGCACCCAGAGGCTCATGACATGCTGCTAGCTGGGACTCCAGTGAGCTTGCTCCTGGTGGGTGACACAGCAGGGCAGGTCTCAGCTGGTGCCAGCATCAGTTCTGGGTCAGTGCTGGGATTTGTGGTGAGGAGGGGCTCTGCCCTGTGATGCAGCTGCGGTGCTTTCCCCCAGCCTGCCCTGTGCCTCTCAGCAGCTCCTCCAAGGCCCCACCACATTCCCTGATCTGACCTTCCTCCTGCTGCCACACGTTCCCAGCCACTTGTGAAGCAAACAGTTGCTTCCCTGTCTGCAGCACCACAGCATCTCGGGGCTTCCCTCAGGGTGGCTCTGCCCACCATGGAGTATTCTGCTGGCCAGGACCCTGGCCACTGGCAGCCCCTCACACCAGCAAGACCTCCACCTCATCAAGGAGATGGTGTTGCACATGGCCCCCACCTTCTTAGATGCTCTGTGTCCATGAGAGCATCCCAGTGCCAACAACCCATCCATGTTGGCTGCTCCCCCTCCACCTCTCTCTGGAAAACAGGTACCCTGCCCTTCAACTGGGATGTCATCTTCATGATGGAGATCTGCTACAGCGTCCCTACCAAAGACTTGTTCCATGAGGACAAGGAGGTCCTCATCCTCCTTTTCCAGATGTTTGAGGTTGGTGACATCACCATCTTCCAGCTGTTTCCGACTGTGCTCAGCACCTACAACTGTGATTTTGTGAGAGGTGATGTCCCCACAGGACAGTTTCTACCACCGCTAGGCCACAGGACATGGGGCAGGGAATGGTCCTGTCCCACCACTTCTGCCAGGACAGGGAGGTCTCCATCTTGTTCGTGGGGGGTGTGCCATGGGCAGACAGCCTTGCGCATCTCCGAGCTGCTCTGACCCGTGGTTTGCAGCGGGGTCTGTGGGCAGCAAAGTGTGACACAGAGTGGCATGACACGATGCAGTGTGGTGCAAGATGGCACAGCCTGGCAGTGCAGGGTGCCATGCTGTGCAGTGAGAAGTGTGAGCTGTCATCACACTGCAGCAAGGAGAAGGGGTCTGGGATGGAGCCACCAGCATCATGGGGACAGCAGGACAGGATGGGAGACATGGAGATACCCACATAGGGTCCTGCATGGCAGGTATCTGTGCCCAGCTCAGCCTGGCCATAGTGCACTGCTCCCAGGACATTGGCTGAGCTTGGCAGAGGCCTTTGCTGAGTGGCAGCTGTGGTGTCAGAATGCAGCTGTGTGTTGGGTCTGTGAGAGGCTCTCCCAGGAATGGTGGCTGGAATTAACTAGCTAGGGGGTAGGGGGTGCAGCAGGGCTGCTGTGGGCAGGACCCTGCCCAGGTGGCTGCTCCACTGCTCACCTTCCCTGGCTCCTAAGAGTTACTGTGGGACTGGGGTGTCTCCCGGGGGCTCCTGTGTCCCCCTGGGCTGAGGGCAGCTCATGGGGGCTGCATCTGGAGGCTTCTCCATCCCCTCTCATCCCTATCCCTCCCACATTCTGAGCATCCTGAAGTGTGATGCCCATAGCCCAGGGGTTGCTCAAGGGGTTTGGGATCTGTTCACCAGCCTCTCCCACAGCCCAGGGGGTCACAGCCTCCACAAGCACCTGAGGGAGCAAGAAGGGGGCTAGTACACAAGGACAGGGGCCCTGCTAGCACAGGATGGTTACGGGGGCTGCCCTGTGGAGCAGTAGATGGGACTTAGAAATGCCATGCTGAAGAACAGCCCCAACCCCCCAGGTACAGAAAGGGATGTGATAGGCCCATCTTCTGGGGTGCCTGGAACCCACACTTCTCCATCCACCCTCTCCTCCAGGGCACAGCCCTTGTGCCAGGTATTCCCCAGGCAGAACTGTGGCTCTCTAGCTCTTCTCCAGGCAGGAAGGGGGTCAGGCGTAGATCCTGCCCTTCACAGACATCAGGGCTGCCTCCTCTCCCTCCCTCCCTCTTCATCCCACAGGTGCCCTCTACACCCCTGGCCAGCACCATCCCCAGGATGCAGGTGACACTGGGCAGCCTTGATGTACTTTAATAAACTCTGAGGTCCCAGAGCCCGCTGTGGGCAGGGCCGGTTCCAGCCCAGGCAGTGCTCCTGACTCGGCTTGGGGCACCAGGAGTCCCACTCACAGTGGGGCCAGCATATGTGGGGCCCAAAGCAGGTCACAGAGATGGGCCTCCCTGGAGGTGTCACATGTGTGTGTTGTGGTGTGGGGCTGTCAGAGCAAAGGAGCTGCACTGCAGGGCGCTCACCCAGCACGGGAGTTGCTCCCATCTCAGCCCAGGCCCCCACTCTTCGCAGTGACAGGGGCCAGTGCTGGGGACGGCCATTGCACCTGCCTGGTGTCAACACCGAGGGGACTGAGCACCACGCAGGTGAAGTTGGTGTGCAGGTGCTGGTTGTCGAAGGAGCTGAAGTGCAGATCACGGTGCAGGGCCAACCCCGAGCCCTGCAGCTCCTCGCTGCGGATCCAGCGGGGACCAGTCAGTGCCCACTCCCAGACAGGCAGGCCCAGAGGCCCTGCCCCAACCGGGGTTGTCCCGCTGTCACTGCCCCCCAGGCCCCCTGTCCCCATACTCACTGCACTGTCCCCTCACGCACAGCCCCGTCTGGGTGCAGGCTCTCCACGAAGAAGCCATTCTCCAGCCAGTAGAGCAGCGTGAACTCTGGAAGCCCACTCACTGCCTCACATGACACAGTCACGCTCTCGCCTGCAGCCGGAGGGGGCATGAAGGTCAGGGGGGCTGCAAGGGTCCCCAGTGCCCCCCAGGCACAGCCCCCCTCCCCAACTAAGTGGAACATTCCCCCACCTCATCAGCACCTCGAAATCTTGGCTGTGGGTGGAGGATTCACCTTGTGTCTGCTGGAGGCTGGCACAGAAACTGACCCCCACTGCAGCCTCCTCACCCTTAGTCCCTGCCATGGCCCCGAGGGCTCACCTGGGCGGGGGAGCTCTGCTGGGGTCCGCAGGATGGTGATGCTGGGTGGCTGCAAGGCCATGGCACCTGGGGGAGCAGAGTGGGGTGAGGTGGGAGGTAAGAATGAGCCCAAGACCCCACATTTTTATAGTGGTGAGGAGGCACCCCCCGACCCCTGAACTGGCCTCTTGAGGGGCATAGAGCCCAGGGTTGAGCTTAGGCTTCCCAGTCCCCCAGTAACCCCCACTTACCTGTGCAGCAAGTGGCCAGGCTCCAGCAGAGCAGGAGGATCCAGGCAGGGCGTCCCAGGGGTTCTGCAGACAAAAATGGAGCTCAGTGCTGGGCACACAGTGATGCTCCCCGTAAGCTTGGGATGGTTCCCCCAGCGTTCGTCAGCCTGGGATGGTCCTGTCCTCTCAGCATCCTCCCAGCTGGTCATGGTACCCCCAACATGCTTCCCCCAGGACTCCCCAAGTTGACGATCCCGTACCCTCATATCCGCCCAGCACCTCCCGAGTCTGGAACAGTCCCATACCCCCCGGCATCCTCCTCCCGGGGTCCCTCAAGTCGCGGCTGGTGCCCCCCAAGGCTGTCCGCCTACCGCTCCGGTACATACGGAGAGCCCGTGGTTCAGACACGGGCCGCCGGCGCCCCGGACCGCGGCGCTTTATGACCGCCGCCCGGGGAGGAGCGAGAGGCAGCGCCGTGACTCACCGGGAGCCGCCCTCGCCCACGGCGACGTGACGCGACGCCACCGCACGGGGACCCTCACCTGGACCTTGATGCCTGTCGATGTCGGTCCTGTGCCGCCATGTCCCCGAGTCCCCTATCCCCAGCACTCCATGCCCCCTGTGCTCTGTGTCGCCTGCACCTGGGGATACACATCCCTTCAGGCACTCCCATGATCGGCATCCCATAACTCCCCTCGCCCCTGGGGGAGCATCCATGGGCTCCCCACGGATGGTGGAGTGGGGCCCAGCTGGGACCCCAGTGTCCAGCACATGGGGCTCTGGCTGAGTGTCACAGGATTCTGAACATGCTGGTTTGCTCTCCGACACTTTGGGATCAGGGACAAGGCAGGGTGTGCACAGGAAGAAGGTGGGTGAAGCCCCCAGGAGACTGAGTACGACGCTGGCTGGAGGAGCCTGGGTGTTGACCCCCGGGTGCCCCAGCTGGTGCAGGACAACAGCTTAGTGGATAGAAACCCCCAGGGCTTTAGTTCTTGGCTGCAGGAAGCCATCTCCAGTGTCCCACAGCAGTCCCGCACCCCGAGCCAGCCCCTTGACAGCAGATGTGGTTTTGACAACCCACTGGTTACAAAACCAGGGACCAGCCCCCAAGACCCCACTCTCCAGCAGTGCCAAGGCTGCGAGCCAGTGCAGGCACGGCAACAGGGCAGAAGCAGCAACCTGAATCACAGGCCCTGGCAAGGCTGGGGAAAAAGTCCCTAAACTCCCTGTGAGTTTTGTTATCCATTCCCAGCAGAGCAGGAAGGTGGTGGGAACAGGAGTTATCTTGGAGACCCGGCAAGTGCAATAGGTTCCTGGCCTCCTGCTGGGAAAAGACCAGTGGCTGCATCCTCCCCGCAGCAACCATGGGTGTCCAATGGGCAGAGATGAGCCAGAGGAAGCTCCCATGGCAGCACTCAGCTCTTCTGCTGCCTTCCTGCTCCCACCAACACCAACCAGCTTAGCTTTGCATGCTACAGGGTAAAAGATGTGGGCAGGGAATGCAGATGACTGCTTGGTCATCATCCATGCAATATCTTTCCCCTGGGGAAGATAAAAGGAGGAACCATGGCCCTACCCTGCAGCAGGGAAGACGATCAAGAAAAACCCAGGGCCGTGTCTCTGTTTCCAGGGCTCTTATTTTGATGTTTGGCACAACACTGCAATGTGGTTTCACCCAAAAGAAAACTCAGAGGATGCAGCATGGCGCTGGGGTTCCCCAGGGGAGAACACAGCCCATAGAGAACCTGCAACCATGCCACTTCCCAAATCCCCTGAGCCAGGAGCTGCATTGTAGCCCTCCACCAGACCCCAGTGCCCTTAGGGAATATGACTCAAGTCTCTACATGCCAAAATACCACAGATGGCCCTGGGACTGGGGACTTTGCCCCCACCCATTACCAAAAATTGAGCCCAAGGCCACTTGCACCAGCATGGCCAGGAGGATGTCATGGAGTAATGCTGGGGCAGGGAAACACCAGCACCAGCCCAACCTTCACTCCATCCCTTTTATTCCAGTGCCAAGAGCAATACCCAGTGAGGGCGAACCCGCGCCCTGGGGCAGGGGCACCCGCTCTTGGCTGCTCTTGACATACCATTACCATCGCTCAAAAGGGCACAGAGAGGAACAGCACTGGCCCCACTCCATCCCTTGGCTGATCCCCCAAGCAGTCAGGGGGTACCGCTGGACTCCAGGGAGGAACACAGAAAATTTGGGAGCATATTAAAGGGTTCCCCGAGGCAGAGCCCACCATCACCATGCCAGAGAGTAGCTTGGTTCCTGCTGGCATACCCGTGGCGCCCAGAGCGGACCTGGTAGCTGGGAGTAGCCAGGCGACCTTCCGTCCCCTTTCAGGGTGCTGGGCTCCAGCCTCTCCTCCACAGCCCCCATATCCCATCCTCGCTGCCAGCAAGGCTGCTCCAGGGTGCTGGCGTTGGAGCCGGCCAAGCCTTGGCCCATCTCCCCAGGGCCTCCCCTGACAGAGTGGCAGGAGGGAGCTGGAGAACAGCCCCCAGCCCAAAACTTAGCCCAGCAGGGTGCTGCAAAGGACTGGAGAGGGGCAGGGAAAAGGGACAAGTGTCTCTTTTTGGCTGCAATAGAAAGTTTTAAATATGCTCATTAAAATAATTGCTTTTTAAAAAAGTCCTCCCCTAGCCCCGGCAGGAGGGGCCCTGATGCTGCTGTCTTTGGGGGTGGCCAAGGTCCTGAGAGGTGACGGAGCAAAGCCAGCATCCCCGGTGGCAATGTCCTCTTGTGGTTCCGCAGCTCCCCAACGCCTGCCCTTACTCCAGCCCCAGGATGTAGTTGATTCCCTGGACCAGCCCGATGATCACTGGCTGCCAGGCCACCAAGTAGCGCAGCCAGTCCAGCAGCTGCCCGTACATGACATGTGGCCTCTCCCAGCTGGGCAGGAAGGAGTTAAAGAGCTGTGGGGAAATGGATGAGAAGAGCATGGCCTACCCACAAGCCACCCAAAGTTCCCCAAAGCAGGGACAGAGAACACAGGTGCCCAGGGAGGGATGGACAAGCACTCAAGGAAGGACAAACATGGGTCCTCATGGAGGGACAGCTGTGGCCAGGCTTGCCTTGGGTTTTGCAGGGTCTCTGCCACAGCCACATGCTGCAGTGACCTACTCAGGTGCCAGGCGAGCCTCCCACCCCTTCTGTGCTCTACCCACTGCTTCCCTTCCCAAAGTGCTGGCTCCCAGCAGGAGAAAGGATACGGATTACTGAACATCCTCTTGAGATCCACCTTCTCTTTGCAGTATGGACATGTCTGCTTCTTCCCGACAATGCACCAGCCCCGGATGCAGAACTCATGAAACCTGGGGAGCGACACGTTAAGGGAACTGGAAGAAAAGGGGGATACACGGCCCAGTGTGGAGGAAACCACCAAGCCTAAGGAAGTCCCCCTAGAGCCATGGAAAAATCCTGCCATGTGAGGATGGTGCATTACACAACCACAACCCTTCCCTAGGTGCAGCAGCTTCCAGGGACAGGGGAATGAGCTCATGGGGCAGCAGGACGGAGCCTGGCTGGTAGCATGAAGGCCCTGACCAATGCATGGGCACGAGGGAGATTCAAACTCTTCAGTGATTGTGCCCAAGCACTGAGAAGGTTTGGATAGCCTAGGAGAACTCTGTGAACTGCAAGCATTTTGGAAGCCTTCTTCAAAGGCTTCCTGGAGATTAACATTTAAGGAATTACTCTGAAAATAAGGGTCTGACTTACAGGTGCCTGCTATGCTCTGTCACAAGGACTTGCACAACCTGAGCACAGCCTGGAGGAGTTACAGGAAAACATGAGGTAGCTGCAGCTGATTCTGCAACGTACAGACATGTCACTGAGAGAATAAACTTGCCCCAGAATATCTCTGCTGCTCAAACCATGGAAGAATGCCAGGGAGCAGCAACAAGAGCCACTTCTTTGTCAGCGATGCAGGAGTGCCCAGCCAGCCATCACCCCTTAGGACCACCAGGAGCACCAACTAGCTCATCTGGTAGCCACACCACCCCAAGCTGCAGTTCCAGGTTCTTGCACGGTGTCAGCCATAAATCTCATCAACACTTTCCAAGAGTTAAATTTAGGCTCTGAGTTTTGACAGCATGACCTTTGCTCAGGCCCAGTTTGGAAACCACCTTGCAGGCAGTAACGTACACAGTGTCAGAGGACATCCCATCTCCACACTGAATCATCACGGGTAAAAAACCCTGACTCAGGCCCTGCTCAGCTGGGGCTGAGCACCAACCAGGACTTCCAGTTTCAAAACCCATTTCCCATCAGTCAGCTGACATGAGTGACTCCAGTGTGCTAGAAACCCTGGAGGAGTTCTGGAGAAGGAGGAAGCTGCTAGGCTGTGGCCAGAGCATGTAGCAACCAGCAGTGCTGGACCAGGGGCCTATTTTCATAGGGGGCGCAGCAGTGTTTCCCCACAATTCTTCCTTGTGGACACTTGGGACCCACTGCATTGCGTCTCAGATGAGCAGCCAGGGTGGCATGGAGCAGGGATACCTCATGTCCTGACCTCACACCATCACTTCCCCTAGAACATCTGCCAGGGACACTGCCAGGCAGATGGGTCACAGCTGATTTGTCAAAAGCAGGTAAAAACTGAGGTGGAGCTCCATGGCTCAGCTGAGGTAGCTGGGGAGGAGAAGGAAGAGGAAACAATCACTTGTGACTGGTGATGAAGTAATTTCAGGGACACCTCTTCCCATGCCAAGTCAGTGATGACACAGGCACAGATCACATGCAATTTCAGGTGGACAGCCCCAAGTCCCAGAACAGGCATTTCTTCACCCAGTGCAGGAGAAGCCATGGGGCAGGAGCTCCCTGCTGCCCACCCCAGCATGGGGCCAGTGAGGCAGGGGGCTGGCACCTGCAGAGAAGGATACACGTGGTTGCAGGAGAGGCGGTAGGTGTTCTCAATGATCCCTTCCTCATTGACATCCACGAAGATCTGCTGGCCACAGACCGCACAGACGCTGTCCGAGAGGTGCTTGGTGGGCATCCCTGAGGCGCTGTAGAACTGAGCGAGGGCAGAGCAGAGGGAGAGCGGTGACAGTGGCAGGGCATGTGTCCCGCACCCACGGTGGCACAGCTAAGCTCTAAGGAGGGCTGGGGCCAGCGCCCCAGGAGTCCAGCCTTGGCCTTTGGGGCTTAAAAACCTTGTTACAGGTCCGGCTGCGGGAAACAACTACAACAGGACAGCTGCTCAGTGATGCAGTGGCCCATCACACCCCAGCCCCATGCACCCCCTCCCCATGTTGAGAGGTCACCCCTCTTTGGTCCCCAACAGCCAGGTGGGTTTTCAGCTGCCTGCCAGAGCCGTGCACCCAGGGCAGAGACTAGGGGAAGAGAGCTGGACAAGCTACAGGTCACAGCTTTGACCCAAAACGATAACCTTGGGCTGCTAGTCAGATACAGCCCCCACCTCCAGCCCTGCAGATCCCTGACACTCACTCAGCAAAAAGCAGGACAGCCGCCCCTTTCCATTTCCAAGCCTGATGGCTCAGCATAGGTCTGACACAACGCAGAGGGTGCAGGCACAAAACCAGGTTCCACACACTCCAGCTGTGAGGGACCCCTCAGGATCATTGAGTCAAACTCCCTGCTCCACTGCACTACCTAAAACTAAACCGTATGACTAAGAGACTTTTTGAACTCTGGCAGACTTGACAACATGATCATGTCCCTGGGGAGCTTGTTCCCTCTGGGTAAATAACCTTTACCCCATGTCCAACATGCACTTCCCCTGGTTCAGCTTCATTCCATTTCCTCATGGATTATTGCTGGACAACCACCTTCCCATGCCACACATTGATGCTGTGCCTGATGTACCCCAGGACACAGCTGCCAGGACACAGTACTGATTCATATTCAACTTCCTGTCAACCCAAACTCCCTAATCCCTTTCCACAGAACTCTCTCCAGACTCTTGTTCCCAAATTTGTACCTATAAACAGGACTACACCATCCCAAGTGGGGAATCTGGCACTTGCCCTTGTTAAATTTCACACAGCCGGTGCTTGCCCAGCTCTCATCTGTCCAGCTCTCTCTCCAAGGAGGTCACAGCTCCTCCTGGTTTAGTACCATCAGCAAAACTTGCCTCTGGTAGAGCCCTGGCACAGCTTTGCTTTGAGCATCTGACAGAGCCCTGAGAATCTAAGAGAGACCCGAGCTGTGCCAAGGTGTCCTAGTGTGGCAGGCTAGGGGCTGGAGCAGCACCTTAAGGAGCAGCAGAAGAAAGCTCAGAAAGATGGAAACACAAAGTCCAGGACCCTAAACAGCTGCTGAAAAGAAGAAAAATGACCTACCTACTCCACTGCTGTCCTAAGTCATGTATTTTTGGTGGGGTAGGTTATTTTGATACCAGGTGAGTGGGCTACCAGATTTTAGGCCACTGCGTCCTCTGTCCACAGGGACAGCTAAAGTTGCAGCAGGTACAAGGCAGGAAGCCCATAGCGTGAACCCTTCCCTGGTGGCTGCAGGTCACAAGTTAATGCAAGCACAGTGGTGTCAGAAATGGGAGTGTTCATGGGCACTGGAGAATTTAAAGGCCCAGGAAAAGAAATATTTGGGAGTTTAGCATGGCTAAACACATCATTCCACTTATCCATAGAATAGAGAATGGCTTGTGTTGGAAAGGACCTTGAAGGTAACCCAGTTCCAACCTCTTTTCATGGGCAGGGAAACCTTCCACTAATCCAGGTTATTACAAACTCCATCCAATCTGGCCTGGAACACTCCCAGTGGATGGGGCAGCCATAGCTTCTCTGGGGAATCTGTGCCAGTGTCTCACCACCCTCATAGGGAAGAACTTGTTCTGAAGATGGGACCCTGCAGAGGCTGCGCTCTTCAGGAAGGATGTCAGAGCAACTCTTGTTACATTAGATCCAGGGACCCTTTCTTGAGGGGAGGAATTCCCATTTGAGGGAAGCCAAAGCTTCTGAGACCAACATGTTTCAGGCCCCCTGATATAGGGCACAACTCTGGCCTAGGGACAGTCCATTGTGAACTCACCCCGATGGTCGAGGCCATGTAATCCGCACACATCTCAGCAAAGTCTCGTTCCAGCACTCCGTAGTAAAGACCGTAGAAGAGGAGGGAGATGCCAAAGTCCATCGCATCTTCGGGTTTGATTCTACAACAGAAAAACCACCAGCAGGGGTTTTTTGAGGGCAAAGCCGCTCTAACTATATTCCAGAGAATGTATTATTCCAGAGAAGTAGTTGACCTCTCTAACAATGAAGCTGGTTTGGGCTAGAGTCCTCTCCCACCACCCATGGACTGGCTGCTTCTTGCAGTATAGCAAAAAAAAAAACAACCCACTGCTGCCCTCAGGCTGGACATGACAGACCTGGGGGACCTGCCAACAAGTGAGCTGGAAGGAGGGCTCTCCAGCAACCTGGACCAGCTCAGGTACCAGCACCTCCTCACCTGTAATCCTCCCAGGAGTGCAAAGACACCCCAATAGTCTCTTTGGCCCCATTAATCAGATTCCCAAGTAAACTGTTTTTCCAGAGTAACAGCCAAAGGTGTGTTGCACCCCATCTCCCCAGGAGGGGGAGCTGAAAGATTCACTCACCTGAATAATAAGTTAAGACCAAAAAGCGTAAACATGACAGCCATGTACCCCACGATCCCAGTAGCATAGCTGATCTTGTATATAAGTAGAAACCATTTATAAACCAGCCTGTAAAGAATTAAAACAAGTAATTTAATGGCTTCATTTTTTCCTGAAGGAAAGTGTGCCAGTCATCTGAAGAGTTTTATTTTTCACACCTGTTGTGTTTTTGCAGACACTTCACCTACCCTACACATGGGCAAGAGCTTTACATTCCTAATTCAATCTGTCATAGGTTGGTCAGTCTTGACTTCCAAACTAGAAACCTCATGACCTCCAAAGGCAATAAGGAAGCATGCTGCATGCTGGCAATGCCTTGGGTGAGGACACCTGCCCACGTGGAATCCACATTTCCATCCCCCACCCAGATACCAGGTATATTGGGCTGGCAGCCAGCAGCCAGTTAAGTGCTTCACACTCTTTCACTTGTGCAGGGCTCTCACACTCCCAGGGTGCAAAGCTTAACACACACCTGTAACAGGGAAACTGGAAAGAGATCCTTTTAATGGTTACCCTGGGGCTGAGTAGTTTCCCCAGGAAGAGCAGACAAACCTGGGTGTTGTCTGTACCAGAGGCTTTCGAGTTGCCCGGAAGGTGACAAAAGCTGTGACTGCTGAGAAGAACACCCAGATCACCAGGAACCTCCACCAGTTCAGCTTGATAGTGAAATACAGAGGCACTACCCACATCTGGAAGAGGGTCACCATCTGCAGGAACAGAGGAAAGGCATTTGGAGCTGGTTCTCTGCTCATCAGACATCAGAAACACCCTGTCAGCTGTGGCAGCCATTCTCCTGAAAATGGCCCTGAATTGCACCAGGAACCTGGGGAGTTTGACCTGTGGCACCTAGAGAAGAGCTCAAAGCTCAGCGCATGAGTCGGATAGGGAGCAACTGAGGGAGCTGGGGAGGCTCAGCCTGGAGAAAAGGAAGCTCAGGGAGGACCTTCCTGCTCTCTGCCTCTACCTGAAAAGAGGTTATAGCCAAGTGGGGCTCAGTCTGTGTTCCCAGGTAACAAGTGACAGGACATTAGGAAAAGGCTTCAAGTTTTGCTAGAGAAGGTTAAGGTTGCATATTGGGAAAACTTCTTCCCAGAAAGGGTGGTGAAATCCTGGCACAGGCTGCCTGGGGCAGTGATGGAGTCACCATCTCTGAAGGGATTTAAAAACTGTGTGGATGTGGCACTTGGCGATATGGTTTAGTGCAAGGTTTGCAGTGCAGAAGGAACAGTGGGACTCAATGATCTCAGAGGGCTTTTGCAACCCAAACAGTTCCGTGATGTTGTGAGGGAGTCAGAGGCAGCAGCCACACAATTTTTGGTAGCAAAGGGTACAGGTGGCAGGAGAATGCAGAGCAATCATCTCCAGAGGGATGTATGGGAGATGATCCACACAACGAGTTGTTGTAAGGCAGCTACATAAACGTTTGCCTTCCCAGAGTCCCAACACTGCAACCACAGACACCTCAGACAGGTAGTACACCGGGCAAGAAGATTTTGGCTTGCCTCTGCATGACAGCCTACTCCCAAAAGGATCTACAGCTGGGCAGGTGAGCTTCCACAGTGCTGCTGGAGGGAAACAGGCAAACAGGTTTGGCTTAAAGTTCACAGAGGACTACAGGTACTACCTGGAATCATTAAATCAATATTATTATTATGACAAGGAAGTCAGAGTGAAGTTGCTTCAGGTAACTACCAGACCCAGACAAGCTGATGGCATCAGCAAGTGGCAGGTCTGCTCAGCAGAGTGCTGCAGGAACCATCAAATCCAAGCTTCCAGCAGCAAGAAGCCCCCATTGCCTCCAAGGAAGCACCCGCAAAATGCAGCTTCCCCCAGGACAACCCCCAGGATCTGCTTGTCCATCCCTGCTGTTGAAGCACTGTGTCACACTGAGTTATTTGCATCACTTCCAACAGAAACTTGAGGCCTTCAGGTTCATCCATTCTCATCCCTAGCCAGAATCCCCTACATGCTGGGAGAAACAAGGGAATGCTGTGAAGACAAGGGAATCACAACAACAGATGATAGGAAAACCAGGCATGCTTTTCTCATCGGAATCAGGAGGGCATTGTTCAACACTCCCATCCAGAGTGGGAGGCAGGAGGGCCGTGGGGGTAACTTACATTGTAGGAGCGAGGGTGCCGCTGCTTCCACTGGACCAGGAGGAGCTGTGCCACCACAAGTGTGGCGATGAGGATGAGGACCATTTCGGCATGCATTGCCTCGTGCCCACGGTGCTTGGCGTGCATCCGTACATGTTCCACCCTGCAACAACCAGGAAAAGGCGGCTCAAGAGCACACTGGCATAGGCTGTGTGCTGGGGTGCAAACATCTCAGGAGAGCCAGGAACACCAGATGGAAAAACGGCACTAAGAACTGTGTTTGTGGACAATCCAAAGGGGAAGGGACAAAAGGCTGCTCTGGGACCAGCTCATTTCTATGCTGTGAAAGCCAAGAACAACACTTTGTCCATCTGAGCGTGAAGGAGGTGGAGAACTCCCACTGACACACCTGGACTACTGAACACGGAGTGCACAGTCGACATAACTCACAATCCCAGAATGGGCAAGGGTAGAAGGGACCACCAGTGGTGTCATCTCTCTCTCAACCTTCCTGACCAAGCAGGGTCTTCCTAGAGCACATTGCAACTATTTGACCCAGAGAGTGTGCTAATTCTCATTACCAAACCTTCAGCCTGGTTTTGGAACCACTAACACTGTTGTCCCACTTGTCCAACAAGTGAAAGGCTGGCAGGGTCAGGGTGGAGAGTGGGGGGAACAGATGACATCGGGCAAAACCCCCAAATCCCAGCAAATTCCTTCTCTCCAACCTGAGCATTCTGGAACAAGTAATTTCTGGACTGATACTTGCCAGACACCTGGGGTTTCTTTGCCCAGCTTGTGCTGTTTGACCAAAAAACAAGGTGGAATTAAGAGCTGTGACATCCTTATGTCTTGGTCTCTGGGTGATAACACTGTTCAAGAAGTTAGAGGAAACAAAAAATCCAAACCTAACAAATATGCCAAATTCTCTGATTTTTAGTCATTCTCTAGAAACTAACACAGAATCACAAAGTCAGGTTGGAAGGCACCACAGTGGGTCACCTGGTCCAACCTCCCTGCTCAGGCAGAACCGTCCTAGAGCACGCAGCACAGGATTGCATCCAGATGGTTCTGGAATATATCCAGTGAGGGAGACTCCACACCCTTTCTGAGCAATCTGTTCTAGTGCTTGGTTACTGCACAAGAAAGAAGTTCTCATGTTCAGAAGGAACTTCCTGTGCATCTGTTTCTGCCTGTGGCCTCTTGAGCCATTGCTGGGCACCACCGAGCAGAGCCTGGTCCATCCTCTGACCCCTCCCTGCAGACACTGCCAGACACTGATGAGGTCTCCTCTCAGTCATCTCCTCTTGAGGCTGAACAGCCCCAGCTCCCTCAGCCTTTACTCCTAAGAGAGATGCTCCAGTCCCCTCTCCATCTCTGTCACCTCCACAGGACCTGCTCCACGAGCTCCCTGTCTCTCTTGTCCTGAAGAGCTCAGAAATGGACACAACACTCCAAAGGTGCCTCACCAGGGCTGAGCAGAGGGTCAGGATCACCTCCTTTGACCTGCTGGCAGCGCTGCCCCCAATGCATCCCAGGATGCCATTGGCCTCCGTGGCCCACAGGGCACTGCTGGCTCAGGGACAGTTTGTTCTCCCCAGGACCTTGAGGCTGTACACCTTCTCCATAGGGCTGCTCCAGCAGGTTGGCCCCCAGCCTGTGCTGGTGGACTATTGAGAGTCCAGTCTGACCGTGATTTTCAGTAAGCATCTGACTTAAATTGGTTTGGGTAAGGGAAAAAGAGGAATTTTTCAGGCCCCTTACTATACGACAGACATTGAAGGGTTGGAGGGTGTCCAGAGAAGGGTAAAAGAGCTGGAGAAGAGTCAAGAGCACAGGTCTGGTGAGGAATGGCTGAGGGAGCTGGGGGCACCCAGCCTGGACAAAAGGAAGCTTGGGGAGGGATCTTCTTGCTCTCTACAAGGCCCTGACAGGTGGGTGGGCCAGGCTGGAGGTTGGGCTCCTCTTCCAGGTAAGAAGTGACAGGAAAAGAGAAAATGGCCTCAGGTTGTGCCATGGGAAGTTTAGGACAGATATTGGGAAAATTTCTACACAGAAAGGGCTGTCCAACACAGGCTGCCCAAGGATGGATTTAATAGACATGTAGATGTGGTACCTGGGGACATGGTTTAGTGGTGACCTTGGCTGCTGGGAGAACGATGGGACTCTATGATCCCAGAGGGCTTTTGCAACCTAAACTATTCTGTGATTCTATATTTAGTGGCAGTCTAAAAAGAAAAAAAAAATATTGTCTTTTAAGATAATTCACACTTCCCCCCATCAAAAAATGGTAACCCTTTCCCACTTTAACCCACTGTGATCACAGGTTGTGCTGCTGGTAGCTCTGGTCAGTAGTAGGAGCTCAGCTGAGCTGTACGCTCCAAATCAGCTCCCAAAACACTCACCTCCATCTCTCCTCTGGGGACAAATGTGAAAGATCGACCTAGGGAGAAAAAAAAAGCCACCCATGAAATCAGCTGCTGGGAAATTCTGGATTCAGATACTTTAAATAAGAAACCTCGACACGCCCACAGTGCCAGCAGAGCCCAGAGCTGTCCTTCACTTTCCTGGGAAGAGCAGTGACTCCACCTGCTCCTCTGCCACTTACACTCCTGTATTTTATTGGAGCCAAAGCTCTGTCCACCATCCCATGTGAGCAGAACTAGAGAACTGGCTTCAATCCCACATTCACAACCCAGCCAGGTGTCTCAGGGCACAGAGTGGTGAGCCCAGTGAAGCCAGTGCTCCCACCAGTGGCAGGAGTCCAAAATCCCACTAGGCTGCAGGACAGGGGATGGTAGGTCACACATCAGCAACAAATCGGCGCCAAAAAGATTTCAAAATCACAGTAGAAGAAAGATTTAGGCCTTG
This sequence comes from Cyanoderma ruficeps, assembly GCA_008694505.1. Lineage (NCBI taxonomy): Eukaryota > Metazoa > Chordata > Aves > Passeriformes > Timaliidae > Cyanoderma > Cyanoderma ruficeps. The sequence continues at coordinate 11,815,719 of VZDJ01000090.1, read as the reverse complement.
CTGTGCTGAGGTAATTGGAAATTCCTCCCAAACATCACAAGCAGGAGCTACGGAGAGCACGGGGAGCTGCTGTCATTAGTGATGATTGACAATGGATACTTGTATCCCATCTTCTCCAGTACGATTCACAAAAAAAGTGTGAATACTCTCACTTTCAGACAGGGGAGGAGTAAGGGGAGCTTCAACACTGCATTTCTGCTTTCACCTGGAGCTTTACATAGAATCATAGAAGCACAGAATGCTTTGACTTGGAGAGACCTTAAAAGCTCATTTTACTCCAACCCCCCTCCTGTGGGGACACTTCCACTAGAGCAGGTTGCTCCAAGCAGCATCCAACCTGCCACTGAACACAGGTCAGTGAGCCTGTGTGGGGACATGACCAGGGATGGGGAGTTCACAGCTTCTCTGGGCAAAACCTTCCCTCGACACCTTCACCTAACTGCTGAGGAGCCTCCAGCACTGGTCATGTCCCCACACAGGCTCACTGACCAGGCAGCCCACCCTGACCCACAGCACTGGGGAGGGAATCCCACAGCTCTTCCCATCACCTTTTCTTGGTGAGACACAAACTCAGGTTAAATGAAGAGCAGCTCATCTGGGCCAGGAACATACATGTGGGGTTTACAAATCCCCACAGTGCTGGAGACACTCCAGTATTGCTGAGGTGTTGGAGATGAAGGTTGGAAACAAGCCATGGCACAGACTGCTATCACTCTTTCCTGCACACACCAGAGATGTGTACATAGGAACAAGCTCCACCTCATCCCACTGGGTAAAGGGCTGCAGGCTTGGATCCAACCTTTATGCTGGGGCTCTCCCCAGGATGGTGTAGCAGTCACCTCACTTGCCTGGTCACCACCTGCACACAGGTGTCTCCCAGGCAGCAGCTCTGATCCCAGCCAGGCTCAGCTAAGGATGCACAGCTGCTTCCTTTCCTCTGTGGAACCTAATGACACCCCAGGGTGAGGATGTAGGGAAAAACACAGGGCAGCAATCTGTCTAACTGATGTGGAACATCTGCTGAGCTTCACTCCAGAGCAATACCTGCAAGAAATTCAGCCCTTAAGAATCAAGTCCTGAAGAAACACTTCAGGAAATCTAAAGCTATGAAAATCCTTGTTGGAGCTCACTGGCTTGCGTCAGAAGCTGAGGGAAGGTGGTGACAACCTGAGATGAAGAAGGGTGTTTGTATCGACCAAATTCCCCAAGCACCTCTGTTCCTAAAGCAGCCACATCCAGATCCATCAATTCAGTAGCTGAGATGTAATATGGAGCAAGAACTCCTCCAAATAAACAGGAAAAAAGGAGATTTTAAAATGTTTGCTAGTCTCTGTGCACAGGAGAAGCTGAGAAACCCCTAGTGCTTGTTGGCTCCAGCACAGGTCAATCCCTCTACAAGCTCTGGGAATTATCTGGGTGCTCCCAGTGCCTCCCCTCACGAGACCCCCACTCCTCCCAGGCTCTGCCCTCACCCTTGCTGGATGAAGACGTTTGACAAGCACCTTCCAATCACAGCAATAACTTTCATTCCTATACAGTAGCTCAGCTCACTCCTCTGTATCACACCAGCAGCCACTCCATCCAGTGTTGGTCCCATCTTAGAGACTGGGATATTTACCAGCCTCTTTCCTTCAGCATCTTCCCTGAATCTCCAAATTCTTCCAGCAAATGCATTTAAGCTGCCTCAGCCCCTACCCCTGTGGAAATACAGCTGGCATTGCTCAGAAGAGGCTTCTTCCAAGATGTGCTTGCAAGCCAACCAGGGATCCATGGCCCTGGACACAATTTTCTCTCAATTACAAGGACTGAGCTTCACCAGATTCCCCAGAGCTCAAAGCTCCTGAAATAACTTTATTCGGGGGGCGGGGGGAGGGCAGGACATGACAGGAGGGATCTTGGGAGGGATCTGATGACTGTCAGACAGGACTTGGCAGAGCAGCCACCCTGAGTCAGACCTTCCAGTTAACCCCTCCTTGATCTGCACACTCTTTTAGCACAGACATTTTGGGCTGGCGCTAAAAACACAAAGCAGTGGTGAAGGAAGCACCTGCTCTTGCTAGCAAGCATTCACTCCTCTTCTAGTTTGGGGTTGTCTGATTTTAACATGCAGTTTTTGAGTCTTTTGGGTCTCTTTCTAAGCCCAACAGCTAGGTAAAAGAACGTCTACTCCTAAATCTCCCTTTACCAAGAGGGGTTTGACAAGAACATTTAGGGTGACTGAAGCAGCTGAAGATCAGCTCGACCAAGAGTTGAGGACCAGCCTACTCCTGTTTCAGCATCCTCCAGCAGCCACACCAACACAGGACCCAGCGTGCAACCAACTACAGCTCTTAGACAACCTTTTTGTTTAAAAAAAAAAAGGAATTAAGTACAATTCTTCTGCTCTTTGTCTCCTCTGTAACTCACGATCCTCTCAAAAACCTCAGCCTCCTCCGGGTGATGACTAGGAAAAACTGGATATCTAGGACTAAAGTCCAATCCTCTCCTTGGATGTGGTATCATGGCCTTTGGAAGAACCATGTGCCACTCCCTGGTTTTCTGCAGGGGCTGATGCCCCAAAGCTTCCACAAACCTGTGATCCCCATCACTGGGACAGTCATGGAATAACCTCCTCAAGAAAAACACAAAGGCTGCTGATATGGATAACACCAAAGCTGGAAGCACACGTTCCTCACAGCCCAGGGAGCTGGGAGGATCTCTGGGCAAACATACACGCCACTGTGAGCTGGCTGTAATCTACTTATGCTCTAAATCTCCAAAGGAGGCAAGAAGGATGCCTTGAGGATGGGGAATAAGCAGCTGCAGATTTCAGTTCAAAGCTCCAGAGCAACCAACAGCCCTGATCTCACCTTTCCCCCGCCCCAACCTGAGTCTTTGTCTCCCAGCACCTACCAGGAATAAGCTGAAATAAGGGGAAGATAAATCTCCACAGCACTCTAAGTCCAGGAGCAGGTTGGGACGAGGCATATTCTTTAGTGAAAGCCTGAACAGATTTCTGGAATCTCAATTCTGCATTTTTTCAGCTCTTAAGACACAGGAACAAGGAGCAGGAAGCGGAAATGTTCCAACTGAGCAAACGTTTGGATAGGTGGAAATTAAACCTTTGTCTCCCCACAGGCACAGCCAGGGCCATGGGACACTCGGTTTTATTCTGGTGGAAATGTTAAACTGCTTTCAGGTCCCCATCACGAGCAGCTCATCACCATCATGCTCTGCCCAAAGAGCTTCTAAGACCTCAGGACAACACAAGCAGATAGGTTTTGTACCAGCAATTTGTGGAATCACAGGGATAAGCACAGTCCTATATGTACCTCCTCATTTGCTGCCTCCTTGTGACACCCTCTCTGCCAGCCCCTGATGGAATGAAAAGTGGGAATTTCACTTTTGAGGATCAGAGATTTGGATCTTCCACATTTTTACACACAAAGTCACCAAGGAGTATTTTAAAATATAACCAGCAGCAACTCAAGAATAGCTGATTTGTGGTTTAATCCTCCCATCAGCCTACTGCACCACTCTCCTCCAGCAACACAGGCCACAGGGAGGAGGTACGAGTTCCCACAGCTCTGCCATACACTATGGAATCTCCACAACCTGGGCCTGCCAGGAATCTTCAAAATAACCAACAGCATCTGAGAATTTTTAACCCACGCCACCAATTCTAGAGAAAAGGCACAAAAAAATACCTGACTCTACCAGCTATGTGACTTATGACCCCTGTGCTGCTGCTCCCACAGTGCAGACAGGATGGAATCAGGTTCTCCCGGATCTCTACATGTGTAAGTAAAACTCCTAAGCATGAAGCACAGGGGACGGTGAAGAGCCACTGCAAAGCCCGGGGCAGAAATGCCACTATGACAGACGCACCCACCCTGCTTCCAATTCCATCTTTCCAGACAGATATTTTTTCCAGTTTTGTAATTTTTGATCCCCAGGAACATTCAAAAACCAGCATGGGAACAATAGCTGAGCCTCTATCCCTGTCCTGCCCCCAGGGCCCGCACTGTCCCCTGCCCCATCGACCCTCCGAAGCTCCCAGTGCCACCCTGCCCCGGACCCTCAATGTCCTCCTACACCAAGGATCTCCCCCAGCCTAACACTCCCCACACCTACTTGTCCCAAAGACCTACAAGCTCAAAGTGACCAGAGCCGCCGCCGTCCCGTTCCAGGGACCCTCCGAGCTCCTCAGTGCACATCCCTACCCCGCTCCCCTGGACCCTGCGTACCCCAGGCCCCATGTCCGCTGCAGCTTCCCTTCATAGAGACGCCCCGCAACCCTTCCCCGCCTGCCCTGCCCTACCCGGTTCCCCCGGCCCGGCCCCTGCCAGCCCCGTGCCCCGCACCTCCTCCACCTCACGCTCAACGGGGCCGCCAACCTCCACCTCCAGCACAGCCGCCATCTTGCCCCGCCCCCCTAGTGGCCAGCTCTTTCCGCCGCCGTCCACCAATCACCGGGCGAGATGCTGCACCTTGGGCCAATCGCTGGGCGTGGCGCTGCCCCGGCGGCCAATCAGGAGAGGGGAGGAGTGGAACAGCTGCCACACGCGCCACTTCGGGCGCATAAAAGCGGTGAGCTGTCACAGCTGGGGAACGGCTCCTGGTTCTAGGCCCGCAGCGAGGCGTGTAACCCCCGTCGGCAGCGCCGACAGCACCGACAGCACCAGCCGCCTCGCACCGCGGTGCCGGCAGTGTCAGTGCTGCTGGGCCGCCGCCCTGCACCCGCCCGCCCCATTCCGCCTCCGTCTGGCGCTGTTCCGGAAGGGGCGCAGGTGCCTCCCGAGCTCCGCCCGCGCGGGGCCGTAGCGCGGCGTTCCCCGCGCGCTGTGTGTCCCGTCAGGCACCGCGGCCGGCCCGGGCCGGGGGCCTCAAGCGGAGCGCGGTCGGGAGAGGGGCGGGAGCGGCGGGGCGGGCGGTGAGCAGCGGGAAGCGGCTATCGGGGGGTCACGTGATTTGGGTGGCGGGAGATTTGGGATCAGTGCGGCTGGGGCTGTGGGGTGAAGCACTGAGTGGACGCCGGGTTGGGGAATGGCGTGGGAGAGGTTGTGGGGCTGGGAGAGTGGGGAAGGACTGAGGGGCTATAGCGATAGCAGAATGGCTCTGGGGCGTTGCTTGTGGGTCTGGGAACACGGGCCGGGGAGCTGGAGGGAGTTGTGGGTAAGGAAGGACTTGAGGGTACTGGAGAATAGGGCTGAGGCTTGTGGGCTGGATGTGGGTGGCATCCGGGTGGCAGAATGGAGCGGGAGTGGGGGTTGTGGGGTGAGCTGGGGGCACAGGGGTGGCTGAAGGAAGCTGCAGGATTGTGAGTCAGATATGGGGGTTACTGCTGGGACAGTAACTTGAAGGGTGGTGGGGCAGGTCTGGGGGGCACCGAGGCAGTGGGATGGGACTGGGAAGCTGCTGAATGGTTCCACAGCCAGGAGACACCCAAGCTCATCAGACTCACCTCTCTCCCCACCAGGCCCTGGAGGGATCCGAAGAGAAGTTATGTTCTGGCAGAGTATTGTCTCCAAAGGATGCTGAATGGCTCCGGTTAAAATCAGCTATGTGGTGTCTTTCTCTTCCCAGGTGCCTGGGGGTTTCCTCTGGGGTTCTGGGTGTAGGGGTGATCTCTCTGAGCTGCTGGGGTCTCAGAAGAGGCAGGTCAGGGTGTGACAGGGTGCAATACTAGCTCTCCTTGTTAGGCTGAAGGGCAGCAATTTGTGTGATTCTTGCTGTCTCAAAATGGGGTGTTGTTCCTGTAGGTTACCAGAGAATTCTATGCTTTTCCCTTGTGCCCAGAACAAGCTGGAGGGAAAGGTGTTTAGGGAGGGATTGGTGCATGATTCTGTGCCTCTGCTGTGTGTGCAGGACCCCAAGTACCCGGCAGAGAACCTGCTGAGTGTGGATGGCATACAGCCCTGGCTTGGCTGCCCCAAGGATCATAGGAGGCAGCTGAGTGTGGAGCTGCAACTAGAGAGAGCCAGTCCCATTGGCTACATTGACATTGGTACTTCCCTGTCCCCCACCCCTGTGCAGTAGCCAGGGCCGTGCCCCACAATGGGGTCAGCAGCTCTGAACCCCCTTGCCCCAGTCCTTCTTGCTACTCCCCAGGGAACTATGGCTGCGCCTTTCTGCAGATTGAGGTTGGACGTTCCTCATGGCCCTGTGACCAGCCCTATCTCACCTTGGTGCCTACAGTCACACTGATGGCACCAGCTGACTCGAAACTGGACCAGAATCGCTGCGGGGTTCGGATGTTTAAGGAAGGTAAGGGTTGATCCAAAGGAAAAGGCATGGGGAAGAGCTGTAGGCCTGGTGGTGGGATGGAGCTGATTAGGGGGAGATGGTGATGGAATGGGGCAGGTGGTAGAATGTGTCTGATGGGAGGGTAGAAGAGGACAGGTAGACTAGGGGTCAGGGTTGTTCCTGGCCTCAGGGCAGCTGTACCAGCTCTGCTTCCCTGCCCCACCCTCTCTTGTGCCCATAATCCCCTAGATGTCCTGGGTGGCACAGCAACAAGCAGAGGTAGGAGTGGTGTTGGGATAGTGGTCAGTGCTGTGCCCCATCCACCCCAGCTGCTCTTCCCCACAGCAGATTTCTCAGAGCTGACAGTGGGGCAGAAGTGGGACCGTGTGCGGCTCACCTGCAGCCAGCCCTTCAATCCATGCAGCCGCTTCGGGCTCTCCTTCATCCGCCTGCGCACACCACAGGAGCAGGAGCCTGACCCACCCCGGCCACCCCTGGACACAGTAGGTGTCTCTCACACCTCCATGTATCTATCCCTCTCCATGGGGAGGCAGCAGGAAGGGGCTGCTCCTCCACAGACACCACTTGTGTCTCATGGAAAGGCCGGGAGGTGCCTGCTGGGCTGAGCTAGGGGCTGTGCCCAGAGTGGTGGGCACAAGATACCTGTCTCCATTGCCTGGGGCCTCCCTTTGTCCCACAGGAGGATGCTGAGCTCTCAGACAGACCCTGGTGCTCCAGCCTTGCCTCTCACCAGACTTTGTCTCCTGAACCATCCTTGTAAGTGGCCTGGTGTGGTCCACCCCATCGTGTCCTTGCGCAGTGTGGCCTGGAGCCCCTTGAGGTGCTTCCTTGTACCTCAGAGCCCCAGCTCCCACCAGCCTTGTCTCCCTAGTGAGACTGACACTCCCTATCCAGGAGATCCAAGGAGGAGGAGCAGCTGAGGAGCCACCTGTGGAAGCTGGAAGGGGCTGCCTGGAGCCCGGCCCACCTCAGCCGCTCCGCCCGGATGGTGCTGTTGGCAGCGCGGAACCAGGCGCTGAGGCCCAGAGCTGGCACAAGAACCCTGGGGGATCACCCGGAGCTGCCGGCCGAGGGTGCGGGAGGTCCCGCAGTGCCAGGTGGGTGAATCTGCACAGCTATGTCCTGGGCTGGTCCCCAGACACTGTGGGCAGCAGGGCAAGGGGGAATTCTGCCCCTCTGCTTTGCTCAGGTGAGACGTCCCCACCTGCAGAGGTGCCTCCAGCTCTGGGACCCCCAACATCGGAAGGGTGTGGAGCAACTGTGGCCGTCGGTGCCATGATTTAGTTGAGGTGTTAGGGCTGGGTTGGAATCTATGCTCTCGAAAGTCTCTTCCAACCTATGCATTCTGTGATTCTGTGAACTGGAATGAGTCCAGAAGAGGCCATGGAGATGCTCTTGAGGGCTTGAGCCCCTCAGCTGTGGAGGCAGGTTGGGACACCCAGGGCTGTTCAGCCTGGAGATGAGAAGGTTCTAAGAACTTGGAGCCTCTTCCACTGCCTAAAGGGGCTCCAAAAGAACTGGAGAGGGACAGTGGCCTGGGAGGATAAGACAAAGGGCAACAGCTTCAAATTGACAGAAGACAGGGTTAGATGGGGTATTACAAAGAAATTCTTCCCTGTGAGGGTGGTAAAACACCAGCACAGGTTGCCCACGGCAGCTGTGGCTGTCCCATCCCTGGAAGTGTTCCAAGACCAGTTTTATGGGGCTTGGAGCTACCTGGTCTAGTGGAAAGTGTCCCTGCCCATGGTGGGGGGCTTGGAGCAAGATGAGCTTTAAAATCTTTCCCAACCTAAACTCTCCTCTGTCTCTGTGATTCCTGCCTGCTCTTTCCCAGGCTCTGCACTGGATGTCCCTGCAGCCCCCCTGAGCACCTGCAGGCAGCTGGACAGACACTGTGCTCCCAGCCCTGTTGACAGGTAATCCCATGGGTCACTGTCTTCCTCCTGCCCTTGCTGTGGCCGTTTACTGCTCTCAGTCTTTCCCAGATAGTTCTGGGCCCAGCCCTTCACTCTTTTGGGTGGGCAGAATGTGGCACAGAATGCCTTCAGCATGTGACCTCTCTGCAGGGCTCCAGCTGCCACCTCAAGGACACCCAGGGTGAAAGGAAGAGCCCGAGCCGGTGGCCCCCGAGAGAGACGTGTCAGGAGGAAGGACAGGGGACAGGCCAGGGATGATGGGGAGACAGGTGTCTGCCCCATCTGCTCAGGTGAGTGCCTGGCAGCGGTGTCCTCTGGTGGCCAGGGGACACTGAGCAGAAAATGGGGATAGTGGTGGCAGTTCTGTAGCTGGGACACATCACTCCTGCTGGTGCCCTGGCACTGGAGACACCACACTGCATTCCCAGGCTGCCATGAGAACCATCAGGGAGGGTGTCAGTCTAAACCCCATGTCATCCCAACACCAGTTAGAGTGTGACAACCACATCACCTTCCTTTTCCGCAGGCTGCTTCCTGCTGGATCTGCTCCCTGCACATGCCTCCCAGTGTGGAGAAGATCCCACCGCAGCCTGGCCTTTCTTGTCCCCTGATGCCTGGGTGTCCTGCCCCATTTGCCAGCTGCCCTTTGGCCTGGCAGAGGTGGAGCAGCATGCCAGCAGCTGCGGGGAGACACCAGCGTGATGCCCTGTCCTCGCCCCAGTGCCTGCAGGAGGACAGCAGAGCAGGGGACAAACCCTGTGTCACCACCCCTGGGGGCTGAAGCTGCACTACTCCAGGGGGCAGAGACACTGCAGCCCTTGGACATTTGTGGCAAGGCTGGTGTGAGGATGGAGAAGGCACTTCCACCCCCATGGCCAGGTTTGGTGGGGTTTGAAGCACTGTAATGGCAGGAGTTGCTACTGGAGAAGAATAAGTTAAAGGAGAAAAAAGAAGAAAGATGGAAATCTGCACTATGACTGTTTGGTGCTACAGCAGGTCCCTGGGTGAGCATCCTGCCGTGGGACACCCTGTGTAGTTCATGGGGGCGGTGATAGGACAAGGAGGAGGTCATGCTTTTTCTCCGCTCAAGCCCTGATAAGGGCTCCAGTGCATGTGGACTGTAGGAGGAGGAAGCCAGGACCTCCAGAGCAGTTGAAAAATACACTTTATTTACAAGTAGAAATACTGAAAAATGCTGCCTCAGTTTCCCTGGGAGTAGCAGGAGGGCAGGGCAGGTCCTTGGAGCCTCTTTAGACACTGGCAGGGGTTCTAAGATCTCCCTGGAGCCTTCTCCTCCAGACTGAACACCCCCTGCTCTCACAGCCTATCTCTAGAGCAGAGGGACTTCAGCCCTTGGAGAACTTCTGTGACTTTCTCTGCCCTTGCTCCAGCAGCTCCATGTCATTCTGATGTTGGAGGTCCCAGAGCTGGAAGCAGCTCTGCAGGTGGGGTCTCACCAGAGTGGGGCAGAGGTGCAGAACCCCCACCTTGCCCCACTTCCCACTGTGCTGGGATCAGCTGAGGACACGGCTGGACTTTAGGCTGCCAGCGCACATTGACAGCTCATGTTCAGCTTTCCAGTTCCCAGCATGCTGGGTCCCTCTGCAGTGCTGCTCCTGATCCCTGCATGCCCCAGCAGGGCCCCCTGCTCACATCTGTCATGGTGATGTTGATGGTAGTGCGGCGCCGGGCTGAGCGCGTCTTGCACCCCGAGTCAAGCGAGAAGTCACCCGGGAAGTTGGCGCTGCTCTCCAGCTGCGACGGCGTCTCACAGAGGATGGGGGTAAAGTAGAGACTCTCCAGGGATGACTTCCTCTGGGGTGGCCACTGAGACAGCAGTGACTCTTCACTGTCTGATGGCACCACTGAGACTTCCAACTGAGAGCTGGTAGCCGTCCTGCAGAGACAGGGGATGAGGGTAGCACCAGCAGGCTTACCAGGCCATCAGGAACAGTGCATTTTTGGGGTGCTGGCAGCTGATTAATCTGGTACCTATGATGCCGTTTAGGTTTTGCCTTTTTTTTTTCTTTTATATGTCCTCTATATTCTTCATACATATATTTGTAACTGTAGTCTATTGTATTAGTGACTAGTTTACCAGTACTTTTCCATGGCCTTTCCTTAAGTAGAAGACAAAACAAATTCCAGAGCTCCAAGCCCCAGGGAGGTACAAGGCTCTGTGCAATCTTGGTTCCTCCTGGGAACCAAGGCCAAGAACAACTCTGAGATACATTCTCATGGACAAAGTACAAGTAGTGCTGAAAGGGGGGCTCCAGGGGAGGGGCTTGACCTGGGCAGGGGGGGAATTGCATCACCACTTGTCCTCCTAATTGGTGTCTTTTATCAATCATGTTAATTTCCTAAAACCTATAAAATGTACTCACCCCCAGAGGAGGGGGGAGTGGTATGGGCTTTTGTGGACACCCTTCCATAACTGCCTCTGGAGGCCTTCAGAAAAAGATCCCCTCTTATATTACATCCTCACTAAAATTATCTCGAGTTTCATTTCCCAATTGGGAAAAAGGCAACAGCTCCAGCGTGAAGTGGCAAACAAGGAGGGCTGTGCACTGTCACTGAGCAGCCAGCACTTGGTATGTGTTACCTGCTTAGTTTGGTCCTTCTGGATTATCTCCAGCTGCTCCACCTGCAAGCACAAAAGGTAGAGGTGAGTACACAGCTGGTACATAGGCTGTTTTTCATAGAATCATGGAAACATTTAAGTTGGAAAAGCCCTCTGAGATTGAGTCCAACCATTCCCCCAGTACTGCCAAGACCACCACTAACCCATGCCCCCAGGTGCCACATCCACACATCTGTTAAATCCCTCCAGGGATAGGAGCTCTACCACTGCCCTGGGCAGACTGTGCCTTGGCTGGACAACTCTTTCAGGGAAGGAATTTTTTCCTAATATCCAACCTAAGCCTCCCTAGGCACAACTTGAAACCATTTCCTATTGTCATGTCATTTGTTAACTGGGAGAACAAGTTACCTGGGACACCCCCATCTGGCTGCACCCTCTTTTCAGGAAGCTGTTTCACCTCTTCAGGGGACAGAAGGTCCCCCCCAAGCCTCTTTTCTCCAGGCTTAGTCCCCCACAACTCCCTCAGCTGCTGCTCATCAGACTGATGCTCCAGATCATTCCCCAGCTTTGCTGCCCTTCTCTGGAAATACTCCAGTACCTCAACGTGACAGCCCCTTTCACACCCAGGAATGCATCCCATGCCCCCAGTCCCTGTGCTGAGCAGGACATGGATTCAGAGGTGTGCAGAAGGTTAAACACACCCCTTTTCCAGAAGGGCTCTCCCACCCACAGCCCTCCTGCTGGGAATGGAACCCCTACCTGAGTTGTCAGTCTCTGCTTCGCTTCCAGGAGTTTCTTCCTCTCTTCCAGGGCTGCCGCTTTGCTGCTCTCATACTCCTTACTCAGGTCCTCCAGTTTCTGTGCTGCCTGCTCAGCCTCCTGCCTGCTGCTGGCCACCAGCTTCTCAGATGCTGCCCGCAGCTGCTCCAGCTCCTGCACGTGCCGCTCCCTGGCCTGGCCCAGTTCCGCCTCAAGCTGCTGCTGCCCTTGGCTGCGGCTCTTGCTGAGGCCCTGGTTCTCCTTGGCCAGCCGAGCATTGGCCTGCTGCAGCCCTGCCAGCTGTGTCCCCGCCTCTGCTGCCTCAGCCTGCAGCCGCTGGATGGCCCGGTCCTGTTCTGCCAACCGCTCCCGCAGGGACGGCACCTCGGCCGCCTCCAGCTTGGCCTGTGCTAGCTCGGCTTGCAGCGTGGACGCGGCTTTTGCTCTCTGCTCCAGGTCCTGGCGGTGCTGGCTTTCCAGGGAGGCGCGCTCAGCCCGAGCGCTGTCCAGCTCCTGCTGCAGGGCAGCCAGGAGCTGCTCCTTCTGTAGGCACTTGTCCTGGCAGACCTTTGCCTCCTGCTGCAGCTCGTCCTCTGGGTCAAGTGGTTGATAAGACAGGGGCCCAGGTAGTGTTCTGCTCAGTCCCTCTGGTGGCAGAGAAAAATGATGAAAGAAATAGGAGAACTCACATCATTAACAAGTCGTTTAAGGGTTGGTGTCATCGACAAAATTTCGGATTCTTTGATCATGGCGCAACTTCTATGGCACCTGTTCTGTTGGAATCAGATGGGATACATCTCTGTTAAGAGCAGAAGGTTCTTAGCTCATGAGCTGGCAGACCTCATTGAGAGGCCTTTAAACTAAGCTTGAAGGGGGAAGAGGATGCAGCTGGGCTGCCTGGAAGCAGGCCCAAGGGTGCTAAGCCTGAGTTAGGCGTGAAATCAGCAGCCCAGCTGAAGTGCATGTATACCAATGCACATAGCATGGGTAACAAACAGGGAGAGCTAGAGATCATGGTGCAACAGCAAAGCTATGATGTAGTCGCCATCACAGAAACGTGGTGGGCTGACTCACATAGCTGGAGCACTGCACTCGATGGCTACAAGCTCTTCAGAAGAGACAGGAAAGGGAGAAGAGGTGGAGGGGTGGCCCTTTTTATTAAGAAGGCTTTTGACACCACAGGTATTGAAACTAATGAAGGTGGAGTTGAATGCCTATGGGTAAGAATTAAGGGCAAAGCCAACAAGGCTGACATCCTACTGGGAGTCTGTTATCGTCCACCCAACCAGGAGGAAGAGGTGGACAACCTATTCTATAACAGCTGGAGATTATTTCAGGATCATTAGCCCTTGTTCTTGTAGGTGACTTCAACCTGCCAGACATCTTCTGGGAACTTAATACAGCAGAAAAGAGACAGTCCAGGAAATTTTTAGAGTGCATGAAGGACAACTTTTTGTGACCACTGGTGGGTGAGCCCACCAGGGGAGGGATTATGTTAGATCTATTGTTTGCAAATAGAGATGGGCGAGTGGGAGATGTGGTGGTTGGAGGCCAATTGGGGCAGAGTGATGATGAAATTATAGAGTTCTCGATATTTGGTGAAATCAAGAGGAACACCAATAAGACTCTTACATTGGACATCCGGAGGGCAGACTTTGGTCGGTTTAGGAGACTTCTTCAGAGAGTTCCTTGGGAAGCAGCCCTTAAAAACAAAGGAGTTCAGGAAAGCTGAGTGTTCTTCAAAACAGAGTTTTTGAGAGCACAGGAAAGGACTGTCCCTGTGTGCCAAAAGATGAGTCGATGAGGTAAATGTCCAGCCTGGATGGGCAAGGAGGTTTTGGAGGAACTTAGGAATAAAAAGAGGTTGTATCATTTTTGGAAGGAGGGTCAGGTCTCTCAGGAAGTATTTAAGGGGGCTGCTAGAGCATATAGGAAAAAAATCGAGGCCAAAGCTCAGTTTGAACTTAAAATGGCAACTTCTATAAAGGATAATAAAAAATGTTTCTACAAATATATTAATGGTAAAAGGAAAGGTAAGGCCAACCTTTGTTCTCTATTGGATGAGGGAGGGAAATTAGTAACTGCAGATGAGGAGAAGAGAGAAGTGCTTAATGCCTTCTTTGCCTCAGTTTTCAGTGGGAAGACAACTTGCCTACAGGACAACTGTTCTCTTGGATTGATTGATGGTGTCAGGGAACAGAATGGTCCCCCCATTATCCAAGAGGAGGCAGTCAGAGAACTGCTGAGATACTTGGGTACTTATAAATCTATGGGCCCAGATGGGATCTGTCCCAGGGTGATGAAGGAACTGGCAGATGAGCTTGCAAAGCCACTCTCCATCATTTACAATCAGTCTTGGCTCACTGGCAAGGTTCCAGATGACTGGAAGATGGCCAATGTGACACCCATTCACAAGAAGAGTGGGAGGGGGAATCCCAGTAATTATAGACCAGTCAGTCTGACCTCAGTACCTGGCAAGATAATGGAACAGCTTATACTGCATGTCATCATGCAGCACTTAGAGGATGGCTAGGGTATGAGGCCCAGCCAGCATGGGTTTAGGAGAGGTAGGTCATGTTTGACCAACCTGATCTCCTTTTATGAACAGGTGACCTGCCTGGTGGATGCAGGAAGGGCTGTGGATGTTGTCTGTTTGGACTTTAGCAAGGCTTTTGACACTGTCTCCCACAGCACACTCCTGGAAAAGCTGGCAGCCCGGGGCTTGGACAGGAGCACTCTTTGCTGGGTTAAGAACTGGCTGCATGGCTGAGCCCAGAGAGTGGTGGTGAACGGTGCTGTATCCAGGTGGTGGCCAGTCACTGGTGCTGCCCCTCAGGGATCTGTGCTGGGGCCTGTTCTGTTTATTATTTTTATTGACAACATGGATGAGGATGTTGAGTCCTTCATTAGTAAATTTGCAGACGACACTAAGCTGGGAACATGTGTCCATCTGTTGGAATATAGGAGGGTTCTGCAGAGAGATCTGGAACAGTTGAGTGGGCGGACAGAGTCTAACAAGATGAAGTTTAATCAGTCCAAGTGCTGAGTCCTGCACTTTGGCCACAATAACCCTCTGCAACGTTATAGGCTGGGGACAGTGTGGCTGGACAGTGTCCAGGAGGAAAGGGACCTGGGGGTACTGGTGACAGCAGCTGAACATGAGCCAGCAGTGTGCCCAGGTGGCCAAGAAGGCAAATGGAATCCTGGCCTGTATCAGGAATGGTGTGGCCAGCAGGTGCAGGGAAGTCATTCTTCCCCTGTACTCGGTACTGGTCAGGCCACACCTTGAGTGCTGTGTCCAGTTCTGGGCCCTCAGTTTAGGAAGGACTTTGAGATGCTTGAGCATGTCCTGAGGAGGCAACAAGGCTGATGAGGGGCTTGGAACACAAACCCTGTGAGGAATGACTTGAGGGAGCTGGGGTTGTTTAGCCTGGAGAAAAGGAGACTCAGAGGTGACCTTATCACTCTCTACAACTTCCTGAAAGGCGATTGTAGACAGCTGGGGTTGGTCTCTTTCTCCAGGCAGTAACTGACAGAACAAGAGGACACAGTCCTAAGGTGTGCCAAGGGAAATATAGGTTGGATATGAGGAAAAAGTTTTTCACAGAGTGATTAAGTACTAGAATAGTCTACCCAGGGAGGTGGTGGAGTCACCATCCCTGGACATGTTTAAAAAAAGACTGGATGTGGCACTCGATGCCATGGTTTAGTTGAGATGTTAGGTCTGGGTTGGACTCGATGATCTTGAAGGTCTCTTCCAACCTACACATTCTGTGATTCTGTGATACCTTTCCTCTGCAGAAATGGCTCCAGAGTTTCCTTTTGTTATTTTTTTCTTATAAATCTTTTCCCCATAAGTTGCTAGGAAACTCTAACAACTGATTACTTAAAAAGACAAAAGAAGTGATCAGGCTCAGGCGAGGAGGGCATCTGGTTGCACTTCTCTTATCTGGGAGTTTCTCTTTGAGGGGCAGAGATACCCCAAAAATTGGACAGGTAAAGAATGGGGCTGGGGCAGCTGCTAGCTCTCTCTCTTGGGCTTTGGAGGAGGATGGGCAGAGCTACTGTTTGGAGAAGGGAATGGGCTGCTGCTGCTGGAGCCCAGCCCAGAGCTGCTGCTTCTGCTGTGGGGTGAGCTTCTGCTTGTGAGAGCAGCCACTGACCTGGGACCTTATTATCACCTACCTCACTAAAAGAGGGACCTGTTACCATCTGCCTGGGTGCCTGGGATCCTGAGCTTGCCTTTCCCTGCCCTGATCAGAGCTGGGCCGCTGCTGTCCTGCCCCTGCCGCTTCTTCAGCACTGCTCCGAGTCTTTGCTCCACTGTAGCCCCTGCACCTCCTGCCTGCTGATACATCTTGCTGGCCTGGCTTGCTGCTTCTGAGAGTCCTGCTGGGACACTGGGATCGACTGCCCCAGGGGGTTTGTGAAGCAAAGCCTCTCCTCCATCCCTTCCCGTCTGGGCTGAGCCGCCATTACCACGTGCTCCCTGAGCTCACACCACAGCGCCCCCTGCAGCCGCGGGGGAATCATCGCACTTGCCCTGCCCAGCCTGGAGCCACCAGCGCCCCTGCTGGCTGTGACTGTAACTGCACCAATGGGGAAAGTGCCTGCGGCCCCAAAGGCTGTTACCGGGTTTGTGGTTCTGTTTGTTGTTAATGCTGTACTTGTTTGCTTGCTTTATTGTACATACAACAGTAAAGAACTGTTATTCCTAAGAACTGTTATTCCTATTCTCATATCTTTGCCTGAGAGCCCCTTAATTTCAAAATTACAATATTTCAGAGGGAACGGGTTTACGTTTTCCATGCCAACGGGAGGCTCCTGCCTTCCTTAGCAGACCCTCAGTCCAGTTTTGGAACCACTAACACTGTTGTCCCTGTTGTCCAACAGAAAGTCTGGAAGAGTCAGGGTAGAGAGTGGGGGGAACCGATGACATCTGGCAAAGCCCCCAAATCCCAGCAAATTCCTTCTCTCCAACCTGAGCATTCTGAAACAAGTAATTTCTGGACTGATACTTGCCAGACACCTGGGGTTTCTTTGCCCAGCTTGTGCTGTTTGACCAAAAAACAAGGTGGAATTAAGAGCTGTGACATCCTTATGTCTTGGTCTCTGGGTGATAACACTGTTCAAGAAGTTAGAGGAAACAAAAAATCCAAACCTAACAAATATGCCAAATTCTCTGATTTTTAGTCATTCTCTAGAAACTAACACAGAATCACAAAGTCAGGTTGGAAGGCACCACAGTGGGTCACCTGGTCCAACCTCCCTGCTCAGGCAGAACCGTCCTAGAGCACGCAGCACAGGATTGCATCCAGATGGTTCTGGAATATCTCCAGTGAGGGAGACTCCACACCCTTTCTGAGCAATCTGTTCTAGTGCTTGGTTACTGCACAAGAAAGAAGTTCTCATGTTCAGAAGGAACTTCCTGTGCATCTGTTTCTGCCTGTGGCCTCTTGAGCCATTGCTGGGCACCACCGAGCAGAGCCTGGTCCATCCTCTGACCCCTCCCTGCAGACACTGCCAGACACTGATGAGGTCTCCTCTCAGTCATCTCCTCTTGAGGCTGAACAGCCCCAGCTCCCTCAGCCTTTGCTCCTAAGAGAGATGCTCCAGTCCGCTCTCCGTCACCTCCACAGGACCCGCTGCACGAGCTCCCTGTCTCTCTGGTCCTGAGGAGCTCAGAAGTGGACACAGCACTCCAAAGGTGCCTCACCAGGGCTGAGCAGAGGGTCAGGATCACCTCCTTTGACCTGCTGGCAGTGCTGCCCCCAATGCATCCCAGGATCCCATTGGCCTCCGTGGCACACAGGGCACTGCTGGCTCAGGGACAGTTTGTTCTCCACCAGGACCTCGAGGCTGTACACCTTCTCCATAGGGCTGCTCCAGCAGGTTAGCCCCC
>VZDJ01000090.1:11771397-11798201 GCA_008694505.1 Cyanoderma ruficeps | reverse complement strand
CCTCCCTCCCTTCCTCCCTCCCTCCTTCCCTCCTCCCCCTACAGAGAAGTCATAATATACTTTTACCTTAAAAATCAGGGAAATGCATACTGATTAGGCCAAATTTCTAACTGAGCTCTTTCAGTGGTGACTTGGGTCAGAAATACTTCTGCTAAAAGCTCTTGGTTTAGGACCACAAGAATTCTGTGCAAACCCCATCCCAGCAAAGGTGATTGAGTTACATGCTTTGATATGGATCTTGAAGACAGACCACAGAGATACTTCTGCTAAAAGCTCTATGGTTTAGGACCACAAGAATTCTTTGCAAACCCCATCCCAGCAAAGGTGATTGAGTTACATGCTTTGACATGGATCTTGAAGACAGACCACAGAGAAATTTAGCTTAGAATTTTGAAAACTTATCTAAAATCTGTAAAAGCTATCTGCAAACATGCTCCTAGATATACAGGGTGCAGAAGCCTGAATGCTGGGGAGTCTACACCACCTGGCTGGACACTACAGCAGCCACAGCCACCTCAGCTACTTGGCAGGTGAGAGGGAGATGGCTCTTGTCCCCTTGGTCCAAAAGAACCACTGTAAGTAGACAGAGCACTTTGCAACAAATGCATCAAGGCTGCCTGCTGCTAGGATCATAGGCAGTAAGCCCTCATTCTGTCCATAATAATGAATATCCTCTCCGTGTCCCCAAGAGCACATCAATCATCTGTGGCTTGAACACACAGATAGCACACCCCACCTGTGGGCTGATGTTTTGTCCCCATCCCAGAGAGGTGCCCCCAGTGTCTGCTGCCTGCCTTGCTCCTGGCTGAGAGGTAGGACAAGTCCTGGCTGCCAGACACTCTGCTGCTCCTGGCCAACCCTGGCCCTACTGTACTCTGGTACAGGCCGAAAAATCACTCCACTGCTGTCAGATACACTCCAATTTCTATGTGTGGGGGATGGGAAAGGATCTAAATAAAAAAGAAAAAGTAATCTCCTGTTTTTACTTTACTGGATTACTGTGTAAGGTAAGGTGGAAAGTACCAGACTTTCAAAGCATACTATTGCCTTTCATTTTCTACTTGCAGGGAATTTTTGGATGAATGTGTCAAAGCATCATACTTCCTCTGGGAAATGTTTTAACTAAAAAAAAAACCCCGGTAACCTGAATCTGCTTGCAGAAAAAAAAAATACTCTGAAGTTTACACTTGAAATATTTTCATTATACCAAAAGTGTACAGATAAAACCACTTGTGCAGTTTCCCACAGATGGGGGGTTTAGTGAACTGTCAGACCACTGCACTCACCTGCATTTGCTCTTGTAACAGATATCAACATCGAGTTCACCATCCTAATCTAATAGTTATTCTCAAATAGTTAAGCGATGGTAAAATCTCGTGAAAAGAGTGGATGCTACAGAATAGACAGATATCAAATACCTAGGAAGGCCACGGTGGGCGGGGGGGAGGGAGGGGGGGGTGGTGCCTACGCCCGAAAATTTTTGCCCAGTGTATGCCAGAGTTTTATCTGTCTGTTGCTATGGGGAAATGGCTGGTAGCACACCCGCAGTCAGGCTGACCACATCAAGATGTTAAAGCCTGGAGGGTGTTATTCCATCCAGCCCAGTACCACCAAGGACCAAAAAAACCCGTGCTGTGTTTCCACCGTCTTCCACTTCAGTGCTGGCCAAGCCCCATCTTAGTTATTCAGGAAACACTGAAGGTAAAACTTTAAAGCCCTCTCCAGCCTAGAGAAGGTCACAATGAGTGACCAAAGCCTCTGCCATCTGGCCATCCTCTGAAAGGAAGAAAGAACGGGCAGAAGAGAGCGGGCGGGGAGGACGGAGGTGATCTGCCTGCTCAGGGGCAGAACCCGCCTCTCAGTGTTCTTTTCTCGGAGTGTGCAGCACCCTCCCTCCCTTCTGATGAGGGCTTTAAAGACGTGAGCGGCGAGGCCGAGGACTGGTGCTTTGGCGGACCACTAGATGGCAAAATACGGCAAGGACTGAGCACCACCTGTGCCTTTTCTTCCCTGCGAGAGGGACCCCTCATGCTCCCCTCAGGCTCCAGCTGGAGCCAAGCCTGCAGAACGGTCCTCCTAACTTCACTTGAGTGCATCAGAGCACAGGCACAACCCCTCTAGACTCAACAGCCCTCGAATTAATTTCCTCTTTTTATTT
This sequence comes from Cyanoderma ruficeps, assembly GCA_008694505.1. Classification (NCBI taxonomy): domain Eukaryota; kingdom Metazoa; phylum Chordata; class Aves; order Passeriformes; family Timaliidae; genus Cyanoderma; species Cyanoderma ruficeps. The sequence goes on along the minus strand of VZDJ01000090.1, from coordinate 11,796,043 downwards.
TTAGGTGATATTTCGGGTGTTCTTTGGTATTGCTTAGTCGTCTTGCTGTGCTAGAAGAAGTCACAGCACCTGTTTTGAGATGCCACTGAACTGTAGCATGGTGGTGATGCGTGAACAGAGCCTGTTCATTTTAGGGAAGAGCAGGTGCTTCTCTGTAAGACAGGCTGACATGCTGCCAGCTGAAAGTGATTTTCATTTATTAAAAACAAGCCAAAGCCCTCATAAAGACTTATATTATATTCTTAATTATAGGGTAACCCCAAAATAGGAAGGGTTGGAACAGAGCAATGCAGATCCAACCAGTATGGTTACCACTACGTTCTCCTTTATTTCATCTAAAATGGCTGCTTATATACATTTCCAGATAGTTTACAAATTCAATAGCTTTTCCATTGGCACACTGCATACATAGGAATATAAACACACATTATTTAACTTCTTAAGGTGGCTACCACCTGTCTATTACTAACTCTACCTTTTATCCTTTAAAACCCCATTACCTTTCCCTAACATTTTAATAACTAATTTTAACTGCGCCACAAGTTCTGTAGCTTAATTTTAACTGTGTCACAGGCCTCAAGGTCTCAGACCATGCCTCAGCTAGGCCTCAGCTGGGGTAGTTCAAAGAATCACTCTAAATAGAGATCATGCCCTCTTTCTCTGAGGAATTCCGTAACACTTAATTGCTCAATATTTTGCTCTTTTTGCTGCAGTGTTATATGTCCAGAGGGAAAATCCCTCAAAAATGTTGAAATTTCAGGGCTAAACATCTTTACTCTGAGCAGTTTACAGAACTACCAGCTGAAGTATGATTTTATTTGCATTTTTAGCCAGAAGAACTCTCCTTTGCTTAAGTAAAGAACACCAAAACCATTTTCCTATATTTATCCATTTTCGAGTCTTTTCTCTAAGCTTATGCTTTTTCATTACTCTGGTGTCATTCAGAGGCCTTATCATCCAAAAAGTTATATTCCAAACAGAAACAGAACAAGATTCTTATTAACAATATCTCTGTTACCTCCTGTCTTTATGGACCCAGAAAGAACTCCCTACAATAATGAAAAGTTGTCCTCTGCCCCATCCCTGCCTTGAGCCGGGATGTGTGTGCCTGGCCACATGAAGCCAAGGCAGGGAGCTGAACATGCTTTTTTTGGTGGCTCTCCAATCACCACAGGTCCCAATCCCTCCTTGCAATCTGTTAATAGGTTGTCTTATCTGCAAGGCTTGCTTCTACTTGCTTGTCCCAGACCAACTGTTAAACTAATTGACTTCTTTAGACTTTCTCAAAATTACATGTTTCTTTTGAATTTAATTCCTCTGCATTTTCTACTGCAAAACAGGTGTGTTTCTGACAGATACAGTATTTCAAAATATGCTTGTCTTTCCCCAGGGCTTCTTCTTGCTTCAGGAGGCTACCAATCCAACATAAAATAAAATACTGTTTGTCACATGAGATGTAACCAAACCTCTTAAACCTGACCTTGTCATCTTCTCCCTGGAGCCCAGCTCTGGTATGGGATTCCTTCCACCCATTGCAGACAACTACAGTGGAATATTGTATCTGAGTCGGGCACCAAGAGGCTCCATCAAGACTCACGGGAGAAAGATGAGTTATATCTCAGAATTTGCGCACATCATAGTTCACTGGGCATTGGATGAATTACCACATCATCATCATCATTGGCTGATTCACTCCTTGATTGTGAAAGAAGCCTTCCCATCCACAGAACAGGGAGCCAGTAACCTTGCTATGAACTTCATCAAGAAAACAAGCTCCTTTTATCTTTGTCATACACTTATTTTCCATCTTCTGCAAGCCTCCTTTCCAACTGCTGTAAAAAACATCCACCTGGATCAATTAAGGCAGGTCTAAGACTGAGAACTGCTCGCAGGATCTCTGTGCTGGGTCGGACATCCTTTGGGTCTAGATCCAGCACTGAAGGTCATCAACCCATGTTAATGTGTGGGTGTCCTGCTACAGCTATGGACAAAAACTGAACAGGAAACAAAGCTACTATGAACTACAGCAGAAAGTACCTATCTCAGCCCTTCAGACAGAGGATTGAAAGCAACTGAAGCTACAGGGCTGATCTCAGGAGCTCAGAGCAGTGGGCAGGTAAAGCAAGGAAGGTCCCAGTGCAAGAACTGGCACCCACCGTTCTGCAGTGCAGGTGCACAGAGCTGCTGCCTTCCTCCCTAACATCGAGGTGGCACCAAAAGGAAATCCAACATTTGTGTGCATAAAAAATTTCAGATCAGAGGTGTCCTTTGACCCCTATGGCATCTGAAGAAAGATACCAGATTTCTACGTAAACAAGGAAAAGTAGGGTGCTGCCTTCCCCTTCAGGGTGAGTCATTACAGGGTCTGACATTGGTTTTCATATCAAATTAAATGAGTATAAAGGTTAGTGGTGGCAAGAGTTTGAGTCCCAGTTTTCTCTTCTGCTGTACAGAAAAAAAAATTTTTCTGCCTGTCCCAACCATTTTCTGGGATAGACACCTTCTGAGGGCTCTTGGTAAATGAATCAGAGGGAAGAAAATCAATAATAATAGAAAAAAGTATTTTCATAGTTTCATTTTGTCAGAGAGCATATGAGGGTAGCAGACATACCATACAGGCTGTTGCATCTAGAATTAACCTCTTTCCATCATGGGAGAGGAAAACTTCCTTAAAATATATGGGGGCAAGAATGTTAAATTCCATTGCATGATTTACTGTGAGCTCTGTTAAAATCACTGAAAGACAACCATTAGAAACCCTCATCCGTCACTGCAGAGAGTAAAGGAAAACTGAAGATTAACTCCTGATCCACTACTTCTCCCCTTCTTCCTTAGCTAAAGACAGGGCTGCTGGAAGAACCAGCAAAGAGTGATGTCCATGAAGTCAGGGGAATACCAGGTCAGCCATCTAGGATAATCTCTCTTGCATGAATTGAAGAAATGAAGGAAGGCAGACAAGGAAGGAAGAGAATTTTACTCAAGTTTCACCCAGCAGATCAGTGCAAGCAAGGAAAGAGCAGTTGCATTGGTTTAACACAACTTGGCTTTTAGTGGGGGTGGAGAAAAAGCTACAGAGGCTGCTTCTGAGAGAAGCTCCTTGAAACTTCTACTGTGTCCAGCAGAGCCCTGAAGGCTCTGATGATGGACATATTGGCTGGCCTAATCACAGAAGTTATCAACACCTCTGTGATGACATACTGAACAACAAAGAAAGGTGCTGAAGTCCTCTTTCTTCCTCCGAGGGGTGGGGAAGCCTTCCAGCACAGCTGGCAGGGAGCCCATCCCAGCACAGCTGGCAGGGAGCCCATCCCAGCACGACTGGCTGGGGGCCATCCCAGCGCTGACAGTGGCCATGTGGCTGGGGCTGCACAGCTGGGGCAGCTTGGCCGGGACTGCATGTCTGGGGTGGTGTGGCCAAGATTGCGTGGCCACTGCCATCTCGGCATAATTTGTAATGAACTTTATATATTTAGCTGCTTTTAACCAGCTGTGCTGCAGATGGAAGGGCAAGGGCAGTCAGTGCGGCCTGTGTGGTGCCGGCAGGGAGCACATGATCAGCAGTGAGGGGCATGGCGAGCAACTCCCCGATGCAGGGCCTGGATGAGATCTGCACTGCAGAACTCTCTAACAACTTTTCAACTGGTAGAACTTGAGAACAGATGGACCTAAAGACACCAGTTCTCTCCCAGGTCAGAGAAAAGGAAAAGGTGAAGACATGTGAAAAGAAAAACGTGGGAACACTAAGGGCAATGAAAAGGAGGGAGGGGGAGGAGGAGGTTCTCCAGTTGTCAGATCTGAGATTCTTCTGCAAGCCGTGGTGAGAGCTGTAATACAACAAACTGTTTTCCCTGTAATTTGTGAAGTGTATGGGGGAATGTAGAATTCACCTGCAGCCTGTGAGAATAAGGTGCTCACACTGAAGTGGGTGGATGTTGAGAAGCTGTGATCTGGTGAGAAACTTGAACAGAGAAGACCCTTGCTTCCAAGGATAGAGGGAGAGAGCCCTTGCTTCCATACTAGAATAGCTCATCCTTAAAAGACTGCAATCCATGATCTAAATGACCCACACAAACAGTTGTGGGAAGACTACTTTTCCCACCGGAGGGACTCAAACTGCAGCAGATTGGGTGGGACTGCTACTTGTGAAAATTAGAACCACATTGGAGAAGTTCACAGAGATCTGTGTCCTGTGGGAAAGATCCCACAGCACAGCAGAAGAGACTCCTCTCCCTAAGTGAACTGAATAAAGATTTTTAGAAGTGATGAACTGACTAAAAACCCCATGTTTTGTCTCCCTGCCCTGTTGGTAGGAAAGAAAGAAAGAAAGGCTGGAGAGCAGGGGAGAAAGGTGTTCTAAAGGTGTATGTCAGTTCTCATTATCCTCTTTTAATTCTATTAATAAATTTTTCCTTATACCTTTTAAGCTTTGAACCTGTTTTGCCCTTAAAGTGCTTTCTCCTAATTCTTATCTCACCCCATGAATATTTTAGATTTTATCTTTCCCCCTCTTCAGCTCAACTGTAGCAGAGGAGAATGAGTGAATGGGTTTTTGTAGGTGCCTAGCTTCTAGGTGGTATCAAACCCCCACAGCAGCCAATGCCATGTTTTGCAGTGTGCATCTGGGATCTGAGCTGAAGAGAATTGCAGTGTGGAAATTTTGTCATTGCATTTACTATTCTAATCCTTATGAAATGCCTTCCCCAATGGACTGTTGCAGCAATTACAGCTTTCCAGAGCCAGAAAAAACAGTTATTGCACTTAAATATCACTTATGTCCCAAAGAACAGAAAACAAACGTGGCCTATTACAGGCTTCCAGAGAACTGTAATTTGCCCACATATGGGGAAGGGAGACTATTTAAAATTAATCCTGAATTTCTGAATTTTTTAACAAGATATCTAAAATTAATCTCCCTAGAATTCTCACATTTCTTGTTCTAAATAATTTTTTGCTAATTGCTTTTTCTTTCCATAAAAAGCTGTACCTTTGCTTACTAGTTGCACAGGGTTAGATTTTCTTTATGTTTTAATAATTTTTTGTTTTGTTTTGGCATTCTGAAGTAGTAGATACACTCTCCAGTAGATTAGTCTGTTACTTAAATACAGATCAACTTGTTTTAAAAATCGTGTATTGTCATATATACTCCCAGCATCAACTGAATGTCATTAATACACCAGCCATTCCATTATAGTTACCATGGAGAAAACTGCACATACTGAGAGGCTATTTTGACCTCTGAGTATTTTTCTTTTTTACAGAGCTTCAGTCATTGGTGAGGGAAACTGGGACATCCACATTCCCAAAAGAAAGAGTGGCAGACAGTCAGAAACTTTCAATTAGAGATGACCTTTGCAAGCTAAAAATACTCATCCCCCATCCACACATTGCATTTGGGGCCCCTTAGCTTATGCCTGCTGGTTGTTAGAAAACAAAGGCAGCAGAATTTTATGGGGCCACCTCAGGCAGTGTCCCTGAGGTTAAGGACAGGTGTAGTGGTTTCAGGTTTGCCTATCTCTGTTTGCCAAATTTAGTGTAGTGGTTTGAGTGTCTTTTCTGCTGTGAGATAGGATTAGGAGAAAAGCAAACAAGCCCACCTTAAAGGTACAAAGATAGATTTATTGACACATACTAAAAGAAGGAAAAATGAGAATCAAAATGGAACCTTCAAAACACTCTTCCTCTCCCCACAGTGTTCACTTTCCCACAAACAACATGAAGAGGCAAAACCTGTTTTTTTCAGTCAGTTTCACGATTTGAAAATAATCTTTCATCAATTCTTTAGGGAGAGGAGTCTCTCTTAGTTTAGCATGGAATTTCCCCTATTGACAGCCTCAAACAGTTCTCCTGTGGGTTTTAACTGTCACAAAAAACAGCCACCTGGGGAAACCTGCTTCCGTGAAGTCTCCTCCCATTAGCAGCTTCCCAAGCTGCTTATGGGTCATGGGACTCCTGCATATTGGGGTGTCACTTCTTGAAGATTAGCAACTCCAAAGGCAAAGGATTCTTCCCTGGCACAGAGGGCTTCTCATCTCTCTCTGTTCAAGCATGTCATGGGATCACAAGAATCACAACTACTTCACTCAGTCCATCACAGATACCTCTGCTCAAATCCACAAATCTAAACAATCGCATCCCCAAATGCATATTTTCCCCATGATTTAAAGGGATAATCTACATATAGAGTTCATTATCATGGCTCGATAGGAGAAGTCCAGCCTAAATTGGCAAACTCCTCAATCCCTTCTCCCAGTTAATCTATTCCCTCTCTCTCTACTGACTGTCCATGCCGTGTCTCCTCATACTTCAAATCACTTTGTCTGTTCTCACTCATGGAAGGGCCAGAGCTTTGGAAGTTCCATCTGGTGTTAGGAAAGAGACAAATCTTGCTCAGGTCTACAGAGGGCATGATGGTTCTCCCCGGCAGTGACCGAAGGTGGTATGGTCAGGCCTCACTGGGCTGGGCCAGAGTCTTTGGGTTCTGGCTGCTGCGGGGCCACTTGCCCGGCTGCAGAGCCGCCTTTGATCTCAGCTGCATGATCTCTCCAGCAGCTGGGATTTCCTTCCCTCCGCTTTTCTTCCTCTGCCCGGGAGTCACCAGAGAGAGAGGAGAGGGCTCGGCCTCCACAGCTTAGCAGCACAGTGTTTTACACATGCTGGAAACCCGATCTGGGCTGGGAAGTGGGCACATTCTCCTCCCCTTCCCTGGCCCGGGAGTCACCGGTCCTGGCACCTTCCTGGGAAAAGCCTGGCCCGCGCAGGGGCCAGCAGGGCCCGGCCCCTGGGAGCCGGGAGCCGGGGGCCAGCTTCCCTCTTCCAAGGCAGGGAAGAAGAAGAAGGAAGTTTCCCAGGACCCTCCGATATTTAACCCTGTATGTTCACATAGACGTATCCCTTTCTAATTGGTTTGTCAAGCTATAAGTTCCTGAAAAATCACTTCCTGGCCAAACCAACACAACAGGTAAAGCTCACAGGAAGACTCAGGAGCTCTCATTAGGTTATCTGATCTGGCATACAGCTCTTGTGCAAGTTTTGATTTATTCTGAACCCACTCAGGGGTCACAAACCCCACAGAAGCAAGTGAAGCTGCCTACATTGACAATACAATGGGCAGCCTTAGAGCACATCCGAGCAATTGGCCTCTGGTAAATCTTCCAAAAAAAGCCAGATCTAAATGACAAAGTTCTGGTTTTCTTCTTAAAAATGATGACTGTGTTGTGACCCTCTCCAGAGTAGAAAGTTTATGATAAGGAGAAGTAAACAATCTTAGTTTCTTCTGAGACTGTCCAGAGCTTGCAGGATTTTTTTGAATAACGAGCAGGCACAACACAGTTTTTCAGATGCCAAACAGAGGGTTTAATGTCCTTCCTTAAAAAAAAAAATTCTCATACCATGTTATCTTGTTTTCCCCGAATTTATTGCAAATGAGGTTTTGTTTCTGGCAGAAGGTTATGTATGTAGTGGATGAAGGACTCTTTGACACACAGAGAGCAATAACCCATAATTTTCATAGACACATAGGTGTCTGTGTCTCTCCATAATTTCTTTACCATGTCTAGGCCACAGGCTCAGTCTCTGTCAACAGCCACAGAAAGAGAAGGGAAGTGCAGAAGGGCAGGTGGCCCCAGCAAGACAGGAAGTGGTCAACATGGACATAGCCAGGCCACAGCCACCTGTCAACCTCTGGAATTCTGTTCAGACTAGCAATGTGCTGAACAGGCTCCAACCACTTTAGGAGGGGGAAGAAAAGGTTTGAAATGTATCAGATGTATGAAAACAGCTATTTTATCTAAAGAAACACGACAGGTGTTTGACAGCTCTGTTCAGTAGTTTACACTGTGGCTCAGGTCAGTAGTACATACCTGTAATGTTTAATTCAGTCATTTTAAAGGATCCCTTTACTTTTTTACATAGGAAAGCTTTACAGAGTTTGTGTCCTCATAAATTCCCCTAAAAAGTTGAAATGTTCAGAAAAAAATGACCCAATGAAAAATACCTTTTTTTCCCAGATAGGTTGTTTTGATTTAAAAAGAATAAAACACATTTCTGCAAGACTGTAAAACTTGATTTCCTTCATGTCTGAATAGGTGGTTTATTCTCTTCATTTGAAAATGCAGGTTTATTTATGTGTGGCTTGCTTTGACACCTACTAGAAATCAGCTAGCCTGTTACCATATCAGCTGTTGCTTCAGAAGTGGTTGTCTTGATTAAGAAATGACAGGATGAGTTAAATAGGCCTTTTCTGACAGGTAAAGAAATCTGCCATCTTTGTGCTGCCATCACTGTAAAATTGTTGTCTGACTCCATGATGATTCATATTCCTTAAAGAAAGAGAAGACAAAGGTGGGAAGCTCCTACAACCTGCATGCAGGTTACTCATTTCCTGACCCTCTTCCTGACCCTCTGCCAAGGTCCAACGCCCACTGCCCCCAGGCTCCCACATAACCCCTGAGGACTCTGAATATCCATGCCTTCCTCTTCTTCAGGAGAGAGAAGAAGGACACAGGAAGACATGGGCCTCTGAAACACTGACACAGAACACTCAGAGCAGTGAAAGTCACTGAAAACCACATCCTGAACATCAAAATAAGTGAGTGTTGTCCAGTCACCGGATGTGGGACAGCCCCATGGAAAAATGTATGTTGAGGCTGTGCTCATTCAGTCCACCCAAGAAGGCCAAATTCAAATTACATGCATAAACTTTTCAATTTACAATTCAATTTACAATTTCATACCTTCCATTTACACAAGGGCTAATGCTGGTTTCTCTGTTATTCATCCTGTTACATGGGCAATACATTTCTTTTTGGATCTCCTTTCCTCTTTTTAATTCAAGGGCAGATGGCGCTTCCTCTGATCATGTATTTTCCATTCTTAATGATTCAAAGAGTCAATGCAGAAGAGGAATTCCCACATCCTTTTCCTGTGTTTTGCTTGCTGCTCATTCCTTGGCAGGATCCTTGTCGCCTATTCCCCTTAGGCTTGCCCATAAAGTAACCAAAATCATGGTTCATCCACTTAGAAAAAACATTGCCTTTCCTGTTGCCCTCCTTGAACTTGATGTAGCAGCACCCTGACGGCAGCAGACATCCTCTTCAGCTCCCCAAACCATATTTCGGGCCTCACAGAGTATTCTGTGGCATCACTGGACAAATTCTGGTCCAAGCAAGTCCAGGAAACTAAATAAGTTTCAGCCAGAAGTAAATGCATTTGCTTGCTACCTAACTCCTAGGCTTGGATATTTTGAGCACAATTTTCAGGAAGCCCCACTTCTCAGGCAATTTAGCTACTCACACATTTCTGGGAATACAAGTGAGTTTTGCCTTTAAAACACTGAATGCTTTAAATAGGGTATAGAAGAGGGGGTCTCCTTGCTGATTTTGCTGAGCTGTCGCACTACACCAGGTAGATGTTTTCTATGTAAGGAAAAGGGTTCCAGTTTGACCTTAAGACTTTTAAGGGAAAAACACTAGAAGTGTCTTTGCGCTCCTGTCAGTAATTGGCTCAATGTCAAGACAAAAACCTTGATAGGTCTCTTCACCTGTTCCTCAGAAATGTAGCTATTCTCTATTGGGCTGTGACCCACCTAAATCGTTCAATACTTAAGGGAGAGCATGAGGCTTCTTGGTGCTTCTTGGGGTGTCTAATCAGGTGTCAGATACTTCTCTGGCACATGTGCACGGCTTTTATTCTTTTGTTCATTTGTTTCTGTATTGTTTGTTATTTTCTGCTTTTATTAAAACCTTTGCTTTACAAAACACACCCAAGGAGCAGTCTCACTATTATTAAGCAACTCTGGGAGGCTGCAGGTCAACCCTCAGACTTGATACATCTTCACAGGGCTTATTACACTCTGGTCACATGTAAGACTGTATGCCTCAGCTTCAGACTAGGTCAGCCAAAATTGCTACCCATATAATGAGTTATTTTTGGCCTTAAACTGATGCCAGCTGCCAAACTAGGAGCTGGGGAGAACTAGCAGGGTTTTTGCTAAATATGTTAAAGCAAATAAAAATGAAGAATTTATCCTGGACTCTACTAATTCAGCAAAGAAAAGGATATAAAGGGCTGCAGAACATTTCAGAAAGTTTTAATACATGAATTTTTTTTGGTTTTAGTTTGGCTTTTCTATTTTCATGAAGAGCACTGCATCTCAGTTTCACATGCTTTATTGGTTATCTTTACTGGCACTTGGATGGCTCTTATCCTGTCAGAATGGCAGGTTACACATGGGGCAGCCCAAGTATGCATTCCCGTAAAAAGAATGACATTGTTTGTGGCTCTTCAAGATGGAACATATCACCAATATCATCTGAACATCACACAATATTTTAATAACTTAAATATCTCAGGTCAACATATTTCTAACTAATAGGTGAGAAAATACTCCTGGGTAACTGAGTTGAAGCAAGAGCAAAGAAATCATAGAACAGCTTGGGTTGGAAAGGATGTTACAGATGATCTTGTTCCAACCCCTCTGCCATGGGCACTGACACCTTCCACCAGACCAGGTTGCTCTGGGCCCCATCCAACTTGACCTTGAACGCTTCCAGGGATGGGGCATCCAAAACCTGTTCCAGAACCTTGCTGCCCTCACAGTAAAGAATTTCTTCGTAATATCTAATCCAAACCTAACCTCTTACAGTTTGGAGCCAATATCCCTTGTGTTATCGCTACCTGCCATTGTAAAAGGGCCATCTCCATCTTTCTTCCAGGCTCACTTTCAGGTACTGAAAAGCCACAATAAGCTTTTCCTGGAGCCATCTTTTCCTCAGGCTGAACAACCCCAATTCTCTCAGCCTATCCTCATAGGAAAGGTGCTCCATCCCTTTAATCATATTAGTGTTTCTTCTCTGGACTTGCTCCAGCAGGCACACGTTGTTCCTGTGCTGGGCCCGCAGAGCTGGATGTGGTGTTCCAGGTCAGGTCTCACTGGAGTGGGGCAGAGGGCCAGAATCCCCTCCCTCCCCTGCTGGCCATGCTGCTTTGGATGCAGCTCAGGACAGGTCTGGCTTTCTGAGCTGCCAAGTGCTCACTGCCAGCTCATATCTAGCCTCTCATCCACCAGCATCCCCAAGTCCTTCTCATCTGGGCTCCTCTCCATCTGTTTATCCCCTGTTTTGATAGCAGGGGTTGCCCCAACACAGATGCAGCACTTTGCGCTTGGTCTTGTTAAACCTTATGAGGTTCCCATGGGCCACTTCTCAAGCTTGTCCAGGCCCCTCTGGATGGCAGAGCCACATAGTTCTGTCTAACATCTTTTAATTTAAGTACAGAAGGAGCTATTATTCCATCTCAGCTAGCACATATGCATTTTTTTCCATGCAAAATTCTTAAAAATTTCCAGAGTTTGCCAAAAGGGTATGTAACGGCTCTGTTAGTGTTATGTGCTGCTTGGGGCCTCCAACTAGGTGGATGTTCAATTTCAGATTCAAGACTATATACACATATATAGTACATATATATTTTATACATGTGTATGTATAAATATATACTATGTATATAAGCCAAGACTATATACAAACCCCATAATTTAAAATGAATTCACTTACCTTCATGGTATGTTAGAACTTCTGCCTCCAGGTGGAACAACTCCTATTACAATGTTTGCTGAAAGTTGTTCCAGGTTTTGCATTATTTATTTGTTTATGAGAGATTAAATCTTCAGGATTACAGCTAACAGCCAAAGTCTTCTAAAATTATTTATATTGAGCAAATTCACAAATACAGTCATGTAGGGTCAGATCAGTACCTTTGAATCCCGGTGCAAACCACACCACACACCTATTCTGCAATACTACAGTATAACACCCATCAGTGCCTGCCACCCATCTTTGTAGGAGCTGAACAAGATCCAGGAAATGTAAAACCATAAAATGAAATGTATGCAGCTGTTTCACATGCCAGTAATTGATGAGTATAATTCATAGGAGAAAAATTTACTCCACATCAAAGGTCTCAGAACTCTCACTGAGTAAGAAAAGGAGACCTTGTGCCCTGCAACCACAGGCTCTACATGAAACAGGCTATCAAGTAGCTTGAAGCTTGAATCCTCACCCCAAGCCTTTATCCCTTGAGCTAAGACGTTAATAGGTGATACATGTGGGTTGTGCACATGCTCTAACGGGAGCTATGGATGCATCCAGAGGTTGGCCTAGAGGGAAGGATAACATCTTTCAGCAAGAGAAGCAACACCCTTTGCGTCTTCTTCTATGCTGTAGCTGCTAAGAAAGGGACAGTAACAAATCTGGAGTCAGTCTGGGGACCCTGACATTCTACTGCTAACCTGCTGCAAGCCAAAGATACCAGGGTTTACATTTGCATTGGCAGATCTCTCTCCAGTTAATATTCTGCTTCACCAACCCGCTAGCAGACCCTGTAGAGAGTACAAAGTACTCCAAACATGGACCAGTCCCTCTTTTTACTAAATACTGTTCCTGGAAATGGAAGGCTGCTGGTTTGACAGTAAATAGCAATAAGTTTACATTTTGTTAAAATAAATGATGCCAATGTACAGTAATGGGAAGATGGTTGTAGAGACAACCAGTTGTAGAGACAGGTACACGCTTATAGCTAACTTTGGCAAAAGACTGGTATTCTTGGATTCGTCTCCTCCTTGGGACCTACTTGAATGCAGACTTCCTCTGGAGTTTCCTGTAATCTATCAATTTGACAATCTTTCCTGGAATATTCATTTAATAATAGCAGTCCCATATTTATTGAGGCTGTCATTTTTCCTTTACTTTTGTTGGAGGAGAACTAAATGTAACTGCCCAAATTAGATGCTGATGTCCTTTGGGAATATGGATGTAGAACAACTTCCTGGACAGAAAATAGTAGAACAGTATAGTTCAGCTGGAAGAGATCTACAATGATCATCTAGTCCAATTGCCTGACCAATTCAGGGCTCATGGAAAATAAAAGCATGGCATTAAGGACATTTCCCCAAATGCCTCAAACACTGCCCAAACAAGGTTTGGGACATTGACCATCACTCTAGGGAACCTATTGCAGAGTTTGACCTTTTCCTTGAAAAAGAACTTCCTAATGTCCAGTCTACTTCTCCCCTGGAGCTGCTTTCAATCACTGTTCTGTGACTGGATATTAAGGAGAAGAGACCAGCACTCCTCTCTCCCCTTCCTCTCCTCTGGGAGGTGTAGAGAGCTATGAGGCCCCTCTCAGCCTCCTTTCCTCCAAATTAGACAAAAACAAAAGTCTTAGCTGCTCCACATAGGATATACTTTCCTGCTCTTCCACCAGTTTTGTTGCCTCCTCTGGATGCATTCAAGTAGCCAAACATTCTTCTTAAGTTGTGGAGCCCAGAACTGCACACAGAACTCCAGGTGAGGGTTCACCAATGCTGAATACAGTGGGATAATCAGCTCTTTTTACTGGCTGTGTATGATGCACCCAAGGATGGGGTTTGCTCTCTTGGCTGCCTGGGCACAATGCTGCCTCATATTCAGCTGGCTGCAAATCAGCACCCCCAGAACCCCTTCTACAGGTCTGCCCTCCAGCCACCCTTCTCCACACCTACACTTGCTCCTTGCGTTACTCCATTCCAGGTGCAGAATCTGGCATTTGGAATTGTTACATTTCATCCCATTAATCATTGCCCAATGCTCCAGCCTATCTAGATCCTCTGCAATGCCTCTTCTCCCTTGAGAGAGTCAAAGGCATTTTTCAGTTTTGTATCAGCAGCAGAGCTGCTATTGGTTCATTCAACTCCTGCATCCAGACCATTGATAAGTACAATAAAGAATCCAGATCACTGATAAATACAGTAAAGAGAACTGGGCCTTGAGGAGCACCCCTGTGTCTGGCCACTAACAAGATGTAGTGCCATTCACTACAGCCCTTTGAACCTTGCTGAGCCTGATCTTTGCCCAACACATCATGTACCTGCTCATCCTACAGCTGGACAGCTTGTTCAAAAGGTTGCCATGAGGGACAGTTTAAAAAGCCTTATTAAAATCTTTAAAAACTACCTCCATCACCTTTGCCTTATCCACTAGGTGGATAAAAATCCACAGAAAGATACCAAATTAGTTCAACAGGACTTTGTGAATTCATGTTGACTGTGCCTGTTGATTGCATTGTTCTTTAAATGACCTTCCATAGTATGTGGTATGGTTTGCTCCATAATTTTTCCAGGTACTAACTTTTTCCAGGTCTGTACTTTCCTAAGTTTTCCCTCACGTTCTTCTTTATTGGAATAACACTGTCTAGCTTCCAGTCAGAGGGAACCTCCCCAGACTCCCAAGATCTCTGGCAGATGATCTAGAGGGGTCCTGTCATACTCAGCTCCTTCAGAACTCTGGGATGACTTCCATCAAGCCCCATGGGCTAAAGAACATCCAACTTATGCAACTGATTCCTTGCAATTTCAGTGTCCACAAATGAGAAGTCACTGCTCCTACAGCCATAGTCCTCTGACTTGGGACCAGGCAACCCAAGATCCATCATTAGGGACTGAGGCAAAAAAACCCCCATTGAATACCTTCCCTTTTTCTTCATGCCTATTTATCAGGTGATCATCTTCATTAAGCAATGGTTCAGTGTTTTCCTGAGACTTCCTTGTTCTGCTAACATACTTTAAAAAAGCCTATTTTGTCATCTGACCTAACACTGGCCAGTTTCAACTCTAGGTCAGGTTTGGCCTTAAATGTCTTTTCCTTGCATGTGCAAACTAGAGCTCTGTAATCTTCCTGTGAAGCCTGACCTTGTTTCCAGATATTTTACCATTTCTTTTCCCTCCTGAGCTCCATGTTCATTTGAGCTGGTCTCCTTTCCCGCTTATTTGATTTACAACACAGTGGATTTGTCTGCTTCTGAGCCTCTAAAAGGCAGCTGTTGAAAACTGACCAGCACTTGTGGGCCCCCAGGCCCACAAAAGCAGATTCCAGGGGACTCTGCTAAATAGCTCCCTGAATAGCTTAAAGTTTGCTCACCTGAAGTCCAGGGTAGAAACTCTGATGTCCTTTGTTCTCATTACAGTGACAATTTTAAACACTTTCTGTGACAATTTTAAATCATTCTGTGATCTTGTGGCCAAGAGAGTCACCTACTGCCACATCCCCCTTGAGTACTTCTTTAGCCACAAATAACAAGTGTAGGAGGGCATCTTTCCTAGCTGACGCACTGAGTACTTGTGTCAAGAAGTTATACAAGCTACTGGAATTTCCCAGACTTGCTTGTCACTTCAGTATGGTATTCCCAGCTGATGTCTGGGAAGCTAAAATCTCCCATACGGACAAAGGCTGCTGACGCAGATATCTCTCTTCCCTGTAGAATAACTCATGAGTCCTATCATTCTGCCTGGGCTACTCATAGTAGACACCCACCACAACATTTTCTTTGCTTCCCATCCCCACTATTCCTCACCCAGAAGCTCCCAAACACGTAATTTCTAACTGTAAGAACTGTACAGCCAAACCTCTCCCTCACACACAGTGCAACTCCTTTACCTCACATGCCCTGCCTGTCCCTCCTGAGCAGCCTGTGGGACTCATCCCACCACATCTTACTAACACCAATGCCATCATATGATTGGGAACAGACCAGTGCTTCAAGTTCATCTGTCTTGGTTTAGGTAGACAGGTATCTGCCAGGGAAGACTGGAGTCTTTCTTGAAATGGAGAATGTGAGCCCCCCCCGCCTTGCTTCCAAATTATTATAAATTTGCAATTAAAAGGCTGTCAGGCAAAAATTTTGGGAATAGGTATAGCAGTTCTTTACTAGGGATATTAAAATTACAAATGTTCCAGTACAAAAGAATAAGCAAACAAACAAACAAACAAGAAATCCTACAAAGCTCTGACACAGTCAGAAATACAACCTGACACCTGTTGGTTAGGGTGTTGGAAACAGTCCAAAAGTAAGCCCTCCTGGAGTGGCAGATGTGGTCCTGTTGGAAGTAGAGATGGTCCTGTTGAGAAAAGGGTCCAGAGATGGGTCCAGTCTTCCTCTGGGAGTCCCATGGGAACACTGGATGTTTGGTGACACTTGTACCTCCTTTTTATCTAGGTGGAAATGGTTTGGCTCCTCTTCCCTGGGTAGAGCACCTCACAATGGGATGATGTAATGTGTCATGTCATTGGTGAGCTTTAATGGCCCATTAACAGAAGATATCCCCAGGGAGGGTGGAAAGAGATAAAAAACACCCCACACAGTTTTAACAGCTAGCTTGGGAGGTAGTGGAAGACTGAACACAGATAAGAAACAACGCCCCACCCGGTTTTAACAGCTGGCTTGTTATGAGAAAGGCAGCCACCCCTCCCTCCTGGAGTTACAACAGATAAAGAAAAAAACACCTCCCCAACCGGGTTTCAACAGATGGAATAGAATAAACATTTTTTGGTTACATAACCCAAGACATCATCCCATTTGTTTCTTATACTGTGTGCATTGGTGTACAAGCATTTCAGGTGAATAAAATCAGTGTTTTGGTGAACAGAAGCACAAAACTCCAGGACTGGTGTTTTAATCACTTCCTATGGGATGGCAGGGCAGGATTCAGACCTCACAATGTGACCTTGAATAGTATCATGCATAAAACATGTACATGCATAAAACACCCCCTATTTTATACCAATGAGTAAAGGTGAGCAGTGTGCTTAGTTCAGTGCTAGCTCTTGTCAAAAACTCGTGAGGAGGGTACCACTGACTGAGGTGGATGATCATTTGGCCTTGACTGGCAACTGAGGGTTGCTGTGACACAGTTACCACACCCCTAACTCTCCCTTCTTGCATCTCTGCTAACTCATGGGACTTAACAAGCTGCCATCCAACTTACCCGGCATAAGATTTTCCAACAGTCTGAGAATAGCTCAGCTCTGTGCAGAAGCTTCGTATGGGGGTAGGGAAGGGACTAGACTTAATCAAATTCATTATCCCTGGAAAGAAGGATTTGCCATTGGTTTCTAACATACAGTCACTGTTCAGAGGCATCCCAGGGCATAGGTAAAATGAGATAACAGAGTACACATGGCACTGATGCCGCTCCAGGACTTCAGCACAGCTGCACTTACATAAGTGAAAGTGAAAGAATGTGATACTATATTACATCTCTGAAAACATTCCCCTTATCTTCCTAAAAATTGATTTATAATTAATTATTTTCCAGAATGAATCTCGATGAGTACTGGCACAAAACATTTCCTTCTTAATCTTTACAGCTTTTCATGTGGTCTCACTTAAAAAAGAAAATAGCAAAACATCTATGTATCAGCCAAAAAACCCTCCCAAAACCCTCCCAAAACCAAACTGGAAAAAATAACAAGGGAAGTTACAGTTTATGACATTTAATCAGAGCTTCTCAGTTCTGGAAGTAAAATGCTTTAATATAAATGAAAATAATAAGTGGTGTCATGTTTTTCTCTATGATGTGGACTGAGTCATTCAGAAAAAAGTAATCTGTGAAATACTAGGGTGTACAGTCTGCACTATTTTCCTTTAAAATTATCTTTTCATCATGTGTACAGTAACAGGTTCTGGAAAAAATAGGGCTCCCTCCAACTTTTTTGCCTTTTATTGTTAAAATAAATATTAAAATATTTGATATTTTAAATATTTTATATTGTACAAATATTGTAAATTTTTTTATAAATCCTCATCCAAAGGGTTGATGATACACACTGGACTGACTACAACACTCACACAGCACGTTTGTCCACGGCTGAAAATAAATGGCATGAGGCCTTCCTTTGACTCCATACCCTTCTTCAGCCCAAAACAAGTGTCTCCACAACAACCACACCAGTGTGAAACCCACCAATGAAGATCTGCAGGAATCTGAGCAGCACCTCCAAAATGCAGGCAATCCACTGGGAGCCAAAATATGCACAGCACTGCACTATGTGTGGCCCTAGCAGAGAACAAAACCAACAGCAAGTGAGCAGCCAAAAGAGCCAACAACTTATGAAGTAAAAAAAAAAGAGAATGTGGGCAGTGAGAAAAGTTTAAGCACAAGAACAGAAAATATACAAGATGGGGAAGACAGAGAAAACCTGTCTGTTTATCTGAACCAGGAAAGTCACCATATAAGTTCCTTTCCTACCCACATCAATGACCTGCTCTGGCTCTCACTCCCCCTTCCCTCCTAATCACTTCTTATGACCTAAAACTCGCAGGTGCACATTTTGTTCCCCCGGCAATTTTCAGATACCTTCCATGGATTCAAGGAGTGATAGCTACAAAATAAGAAAATATTTCAGTAAACAATCCACACCCACATGAACATCTGTCAACCTCCCTTCCTCAGCACTCTGCTTGTAGGAAATTAGTGGTAGCCAGAAACTTGTAGGAAAAACAAAGGATGGGAGTTTAACATTTCAAAAGTTTTGCTGCAAAGCTGAGGTGTTTCAGCCTTTTCTCTAGCTCTCTGGACTTGGTCATTGTATCAACAACATTGCTCACAGGCAGCAAAGCAAACTTGTAGTTGCACTCCTTCCTGCACAACTGCTTGGGAAGGGAAAAAGAAATGCTGTGAAAAAAAACAATCTAAACTTTCTCAGGATGTGGAAAAGCCAAGACATTGCTGGAAGCTCACTTTCTGGAGATTATGGATGAAAAAGAAAATACACACTCAAAATTAGAATTTGGAGAAAAATTGTAACTCCTACCCCCATGGGACAAAACAATTTTTCTTCCAAGTTAGGGCAGAAAAGTGTCATTCTTAGTACTTTTCTGCACTACACTGTTTCATCATATGTAGAGCAAATGACATGGGAAACAAAACCTAAATCTCCACATTAATACCAAAAGATTTTTTCCAGCCCAAACTCATTGGATTTACACAACTGGGTTATGTCACATTTCTTTCTTATAGTATTGCACTTTCTATTTTCATATATTTTCCTCCCAGAAGACTCAGTGGTCTGAGTATTTATTTAATGCCTACTAGAAAAGATTAAAATCTCTGCTATGTAGCAAAATCAGACATTTTTCTTCTGGAGGACAAGACATCCTGGACAACCTGGACTCAGTGCACCCAGAGAGCACTGCTAGGAGCAAGGACCTGCCTACAAGGACACAACAAGGTGGGAACAGGATACCCACAGGCCCTTTATTTCTCTCTGTCACCTCAGTTTTCTCTTTCTAGAATGTGAAGAATCCTAGCTTAAATACTAACTAAACCCTACTAGTTTTGAATTTACAAGTCATTCTGTTTGTCAGTGGAAGATCTTGCCTAGGGAAAAGGACTACTTGAAGTCAAAGCTGGAGTCATGTCAGGATTTTATCACAGAACTCAGAAAGCAGCACAGTAAAGTGTCACAAGAGGACACGAAAAGAACCATACTCACCCATCAGGATGTGAGATGAAAAAGGGCAGTTTATTTGGGGATCTCGACTTATACAGTCTTTGAGATTCGATCAAGGATTGGGGGACGAGAGGAACACCTCTCTGACCCCAGTGGTCAACTCAGAAGTCCATCAATTTGTCCTTCCCCCTGAAAATATCAGTCTTTGTTTTTGTTACAATGTGTGAGAACTCTCCAGTTCAGAATGAAAACATGAGAAGGCTGAAAAATCAGGGCGACAGTAAAGTATTAGTTGCATGTTTATATGTATGTATGTTCATCTTAAAACAGAGGGCAAAATGTGACTACATGTGCCCCAAGAAGGAATCTGGAGTATTCCTTAAGTTTTCTGCAAGAATAAATCCCAAACATCTGTATTTTCCCATATTTCTATTTGATTCTATTATCTAGAACTAATGACATATCTAGAATTAAAGTCATATAAACAGAAATTATCCTGTACACATGAGAATTTATGTGGGTGTGGTTTGGGATGTTTTAGCACAAGAAGCCATTAGCAAAATGACCTGGAAACAGGTGAGTTCACACAGGCAGCAAAAATCAGAAGTCTTGTATCAGGTTTCTATAGGCATAGACTTTCTAGAGGGGCTCTCCTTCTGTACTTCAAATTGCAGCTGATCTCTGATGTGCAGTCCCATCAGAATGTTCTCCATGACAGAAAGAAGTGGCCTCCTTCAATTCCTCTTCACAAAAGTAAACTCTCTCTCCCCTGTAATCCCCTGTAATTCCCGTAGTTGTCTGCTACTTGCTGTAGTTCCTCTCCTACTCCATAGCCCAGTGTGGATGGCACCCCACACCACACAGGGCAGGCTCAGAATCTCTCCTCTAACCGAGGGACTTGGGTCCACCGTCATCTGTCTGTTAGTGCTCTGAAGACAAGGACATGGAGTCATGTGGAGGTTGCTCTTGGCTCTTCCTTTAAGAAAATTCCTCTTCAAGTCAGGTAAAAGGCAATTCCATTTCCACATAGTTACTGCTTTGAGAATGCCACTGGGAAAAGAGATTTTTTTAAATTCATATTTTCATTTTCTATTTTAATGAACATCATTAATATTTACGAATCTTTCATATATTTATAAATTCATTTTTACTCCCTATTTTTATCAATCTCCTTTCCTTTGACAAGTGGCATTGTCAAACCTCTACCTAAAGTCTCAGTGGCATTCTGAAACTTCTACCTAGTGTCTCAGAAAAGTTTATTCGGTTTGTTGTACATTCTAAATATTGCTCTCTATTTTCCCTCTACTGTAGTCTCTAATCTTCAACCAGAGGAGCAATTTAGAGACTGAAGATGTAGAATTTTACGTTATTTAGGGTTGTTCACAAGCTATCATAAAACAGTTCATAGCAATTTATAAAGGTAAAAAAAAAAAATTAAGGAACACCTTAACTGAAAGACTTAGTAAACCTTGACCTACTTCTCTTGTAAAATATTTATTTATTCCACAGAATGTACCTTCCACCATTTCAGTGGGAAAGGCCCCACAATTGTTTATACTTGCCCTATTTTTGGAAGCAAAAATTCTTACAAGATGGTGAAGTAATACTTTATTTTCTTGAGTTGACATTATTTACACTGTAATAATAAATGTTGAATAAACTCTTAATTTCAAAAATAGAATGCACCATATGTTTGTATGCCAGCAGATAAAAATGATTTGTAAACAGTTAGGTCATACCAAATCTGAACTAAAACAGAGAGTGTTTTGGGACAGGGTTGTAAAAACAGACGTACTTCTCCAAATGTCTGTTCAGGGGAATTTTCTCAGAAACAGCTCCAAGCTAATTGCTTTCTCAAAAGGATTTAAATGCTTTTAATTCTAAAACTGTCCCAAATACTTCAGCAGGAAAGGCTAACAAATGTGTACCAATACAACCAATTAGAAATACAAAATTCTAACAATAACAAATAGAAATTATATATGTGTTGTATTAGAATATCCTAATAGTCTAGTATTATCATATTCTAATATTCTGTATTAGAAATACAAAATTCTAACTCTTGGGCAGCTGTACCTGCCCAAGCCCACTCCATAATGGGAGGGATTGTACACACACCATCCAAACAGCCACTCTGTACACAGTGCAAGCAAACAAAGCAAGGATATTAAACTGAGTCTTCTTGTGCTGCCCTGAGAGTGAAGTTAAACCACAGTGCAGAGGATTTACAGCTAATGTTCAATAATTTTCCACATTATCCACATAATACAAATTAGGCAGATAGAAAATAAGTTCATGCCTATTTTTTAGAACTTAACCCCTCAAATTTTCAGACTTTAAAAAGGTCGTAATGAACAGAAGAAACAATTGTGCAATTTCCAGGAATATCTTCCCTCTTATATTAAAATACCAACCTTCCAACAGAAAAGTCTGAGAAGGGAAGACCTTGCAGCAGAAAACTCATTTTAAACACAAGGGGAAAACATCCTGAGGCTTGTTTCCAGGAAATCAGACATCTCTTCCAGTTGATTCAGTTAGCTGTTTATATGAACCATTTGCAATTTCCACATCTGATCTTTCTCAACGCCTCTGTCTTTCCTGGTTTTAGCATAACTATTTTTCAAGGTGCCCATACAGCTTTCTAGGGTTAATTTTACTCCTAGGTTCTTTCTATTGGCTAGGTTAACATGGAAATCTCTGTCAGAAGGGAGAGGGAAAATATCTGGTTTGCCAGCAGAGACACAGTTCTTACTCCTACTGGGAATGAGATTATTCCCATAGATGGAAGTGCTGCTTACATGACAAAAAATAAAGGCATAATAAGCTCTTTATATGGACTGTTAGGCACAACATTTATCCCACAGCAGAGAGTTTTATCTTTCCCAAATTTAGCATCAGATTAACATTTCTCACAGAAACTTGGTCTGCACGGCACAAACAGAAATGTGTCTCAAGACTCAGAGTTCAGATCTCACATGATCCTGAGCAGTCCCAAAAAGCACTTCACAGGAAATCCAACTGGCAGACTATAGCAAAAATCTCAGCCTTGATAGTTAGACAAGGCCATGCTGAGTAACCTCTACAGCCTGTATGTCCATCACAGGGCTTCATGCCACCTCTGCTCCCTTAGTAATTTGTAGGGGACAGGACCACACTGGAGAGATTCTCCCTCAATGCTTCTCGTTCTTGGTAGACCACCAAATGACTCCTATGCAAACCTCATGAGCTCATGTCTTTACTCCTCCTTGATGCTGAGATTTCTGTTCTTCCAGGGAAAACTCAACTTTTTCCTAGGAAGCAGCCAACCTACTCAAGGAACTCCAATTTTTCTGTTGCTTATGTGGCCAGTCTGCCACTACACAAACACTACAGTTCTGACAGGCAGTCAAAACAAAACATGGCTGGGTAGTGCAGGCAGAGTAACAAATCATCTTTCCAGTGACGCAAATAGGAAAAGGATCTTCAGCTCATAATTACTACTGCAAGTTGTGATAAGATTTAGCTCCTCTGGTGTCCAAATCAGTTTAGAAGGTAGGACTCAGCTTCAAATTAGGGAGATGGAAGTGCTGAGGGCAGTGGGAGAGGGGAACTGTTCGCTATGGAAGAACCCTGGCCAACAGCACTCTTACTCTATTGATGATAACATTGTGACAAACTCCTGAAAATTCTAAAATTAAAATATCAGTCCCAGGAAGCACTATATACCTAAGTGCAAAAATATTCCTGAATAATTCATCTGAGATCTTACCAATCAATTCAGGTCAGACAGAACAGATTTACCTTTGTTTTAACTCAACTCCAATGCTGTTCTTCCACACAGGCAACAGCACAAGTAGCTACTTGACTCCAGGTGCATCGTTTGGAGGCCAAGCAGGACACACGAGCTCTCTCTGATCTCACCAGTGCAACCACTCCGTGTTGGGACACTCAGAGCTGTCAGGGAAATAAGCCAGCTTTCTCTCATGCCAAGTCTTCTTATCTCTCATTCCCAACATTATGCCTTCCATGCTGTCCAAGAAAGCATTCTCTTGTGTTTCCATCAAAGCCTGATGTGTTCTCCTGGTGCTGCTCTCATCATCACAGAGTTCTCACTCCCAGGTTAATTAGTCCAGAAAGGAAACAAGACTTACTAAATGAATGTCAAAGTTATCACAGAATCACAGAATATTCTGAGTTGTGGGAAGGCCCCTCACAAGGATCATCTGATCCAGCTCTCAAATGAATGGCCCATACGGGTATTGAGCCCTCAACCTTGGCTTTATTAGCACCATGCTCTAACCAACTGAGCTGTCTTATGCCAGGCTGTGACATGATAAAAGACATTAGGGAATGCCAATATTTATCATCCCTAGACAGGATCAGTTAGCTGAAATAACCAGCTGCTTAATAGAAATCAAACTTAACACATGCAACAGTGGTGAGAGTATGATTCCCTTTTACTCCATAGTGAGACATCCACCATGTTGTTCAGGCTCCCAGTTGCACTTCTTTTTTTCTGTATGTTTTGATGCAACAATCATGCAGCCCAGCAAGGGAGGTGAACATATGTTAGTGGGCTCCACACGAGCCCCAGGCAGTGTGTGCCCAGGATCTGGGCTCTGTGGAGCTCCTTCAGACAGACAGGAGCAAGGACATTTTCCCTAGGTCTGTCTACTGGTGTCCATGTTGTCTTTCCAGCAAGGGGCTGCCTCCTAGTTTGGAAACAAGGACAAGCTTTCACAGGAGCTATTTTCACTTTGTGGTTACTCTGACCCAGGAAGATGAAAACACCTTCCAGTGACAAAGTGACTCTTGTGAACACTTGATTACCAGAGAGGGAAAGGGAGAAGTCAGATGGAGAGGGTGTCCACATAAGCAAGAAAATAGCACACTTCCAAGTGCCAAGTCCTTTGCAAAGAACAAGAGTCATCAGGAAGGAATTTGTCCAGGATGAAGAGGATTCAATCAGAGAAGCCTGAACAACAAAGGGCAAAATGAGGAGGAAAAAAGTTGAAATCAGGATCACTTTAGGAGTGGATAAAATAAAATATGAATCATTCTCTCACTGTGTGTTTCCTTATCAAATTACATTAACAAACTCTTGTCAGAACAGGCAATCTGTCTGATCCATACTTCATCAGCAAGGACCAACGTGCTTAACCTCTGTTTCAAGTGAGAAGGGGAAACTTTCTTTTGTCAGCCACTACACTCAGCTATATTGTTTTCCAGAAGTAATTTATTAGACTGCAATTAGTAAGGAAATATGTCTCTTCCTTTTCCTGTAAGGAAACCTAGATAATAAGGCTGGGGCTACAATACAATTCTTTATTTCTCAGTTCTGTCTGTCCAGGTGGTCACTCTTCCTTCTTGCAGGCAGAGTGACTCAAAGCACCAAATTCACTTTATTA
>VZDJ01000090.1:11753412-11764527 GCA_008694505.1 Cyanoderma ruficeps | reverse complement strand
CCTGCTGCTCTCAGTCCCTTGGTGCACAAAGGAGTGCCTTTTGACCTGTAGAAATAGAAAGCTTCTGCTGCCCCCAACAGATCTGGCCTAACTTGTAGCTGCGGTCTGGAGGTCAGGGCAGTGTCTCTTCCCGATACAGAGCTGTACATGGAGACACCTTCCTCACCACTGTGATTGATTTAGTGCAGCCTTTTCCCCCTCTCAACTATCCAAAGCCCCTTGGCTTTTCAACAAAATTTCAACTTTACCACTACCTTTATCTCTACCTTTCTTTCTATCTCCTAGGATCAATCACTACATCTTAAATCACTTAAATTTCCCTCTGCCAGCCTTTCCCTTTTTGTTCTCTCTAAAACAGGCCAGCAACTAACCCACCCGTTGCCTGAGACTGATGTACCTACATGCTTCACATGCTTTCTGTTCTAATGAGAAAAATATATTAACAAGTTTCTTGTGCTCATCTCCTTCACTATAGCTGAGGGGATTTTAGAGGGAAGTCCAGAGAACTGCCCACTGTGCAGCTTCAGATAAATTTATCCAGAAGTGCCCTGTGCCATCAAAGCAACAAAGGGAGGGAAGTCCCAGGGAAATCGTTCTGCTCTTATTTCGTGAAAATAAAGGGAACTTTTGGGGGGATATGAGCAATGTATTATAGTAACTCACATTTTCTGAGGTGAAAAATGTCGGCAAATGTTATTATTTCTTCAGTGGGATGGAGAAACGTAGAGAAGAAAGAAGAAAATGATGAAAGGGTCTGGAAAACAAGAGGGCTGCTTCCTTGGAAGAGAGGGAATTAGAGCTGAGCAGGGAAAGGATGGTACTGAAGTAGTAGGCAAAGATCAGAGGTGACCTGAGGGCAGACAGAGGCAAATGAAAAATACGCCAGACAAACCAGCAATGGTGGAAGATTCAAAGTATTTTTATATTTAGAGGAGAACAAGGTGCAAAAATCCCCTTCTGCCTTATTCTGTGTTCTAATGTCAACTGTTTGTTTTTGCAGGAACCTGGTTCATCTCAGCAATCTTTGCGAGTTTTACAAGGTTCTTTGTGCGTTACCTTCTCTGGAGCTGCTGGTGGCCAAGGAGACATGGATGTCAGGTATGATAAATCCTTTGAAGTTAGAGAGAAAGAGAGTAAGTAGAGAGCTCTTGTCCTGAAATTCAGAGAGGTCTTTATTCATCTTTATTTTATTTATTTAGCTGTAATACACCCTCCATGCCGGTGGAAGAAGCAATTTAAAATCCCTTCTGCCACAAGTGAGGTTTATTCTTTATTTTTTCATCTGCCTTCTGGGTGGACACATTCTGCTATTAATATATTCCTTCATTCTTCTCTTGATTTCTGGACTACTGAACTCTTACAAGCAGAGTGATTTGAGCCACTAGCCAGTGAAACCTCTAGAGGCAAATATATGATACAGCTGATCCAAGCTGCCATTATTTAACAGCAAAAAGGAAAAAAAAAGGTGTATGGAGTCAGATTCCAGTAAAACCAAACACAGTAAGTTTTACAGGATGTACTGCCTGCTGGAGGTTCGTATCAGAATATCTGCTCTGCTGATTGAAATCCCTTCTGGCTCTGCTCACATCAATTACCAAATCCCCCTTAATCATCACACTCAGGCAGTGCATCTTCAAGTTGTAAATGCTCAAATGGGTCTACTAGAAGGTCTAACTTGGTCCAGAAGGTCTGCCACCTTCTTGACCATCACTGTCATTTTGCTGGTGATTCAACCACCTGATCACAGTCAAACCACATCTCTCTCTCTCAAGCTTACTTCTGTAAAACAAGCAAAGGTTAAATTGTTTAAAGTTTGAGATCCTGCCAATTTCTCCAGCACAAACTGCACAAGATTTCCCAGCAGAGAAAGTTAGCCATGTAGATGAGGATAAAAGCACAAAAATTTCTNTGTTATTAAGGGGTCCTTAAGTGATTTTAGCTTTAGAGAAAGATCAAGAAAAAAATCCTAAACAATGCTGCTGGGCGTGTAGTATTGGGAAACACTGTATAATGTATGGTCATGGAAAAGAGGAGCAGTGAGGACCCACAACAGGTCACAGGGGGACAAAAGGGGCTGAGAGAGTAGATAAGGTTTCAGCTGGGGACTTTTCTCCAGCTGCAGGCAAAAGAGGCATAAATGAGCAAGTTGATGGAGGAGTAGAAGAAAGGATTTAGGGTTTGGAAACCGATGAAGGGTTTAGTCCTGTAGTACAAACTTGTAGGGAAGACCCAGAGAAAGTTGTGAAGGCATGTGATGATTTGGTATGTTATTTGAGTAAGTTGTTAGAAGCAGCATGGAACATATACAACAGTTAGGAGTGAAAGCTGTGTTAGCAGAACAAAGCCCAATAAAGAGGGGGGGTATCATGGGAGAGAGGCAGAGAAGGAATTACAGGCTGTTGTGCAAAGGCCTGTGAGTTATTTGTTAAGAGAAGGGCCATTGGAAATGGGAATATATGTGGAGAAAGGGACAAACACGAGTGCTGAACTCTGGACTTCACCCAAGGCTCCTGATCAGGCAGGAAGGCTCCCAATATTAGAAGATGTGTGATGGGGACTGGAGGTGTCATGCCCAGCTGAACCTCTGGTTGCATTAAGGCTGGGAATGACAAACGGAATTTCTTAGTAGATACTGGAGTGGTGTATTCAGTGTTAAATATGCCTAAAGGAAAATTTAGTCAGGAAGCAATTCATGTTGGTGTGAGAGAGTAAAAGGAAAGTTGGCCTTTCTTTCAGCATTAAAATTTGGAATTGGTAAATGGGTGTTAGCCCATCAATTTCCTTATATACCTGAACGTCCCATACCAATACTAGGAAGAGATGTATCGAGTAAATTAAATGCACAGATTATGTTTGAAAAAGAAAAAATCCAAGTTTCTGGCTGCAGGCTCCTCTGTTGCAATGAGCTGGTTGGATTTGTCCTGAGGCTGAGGGGTTGGTGCAGCACTACAGAGGGCTGTGCCTGCTCAGGTGAATTGTTCTGTGGAAAGGCTTCACCTTGTGACTGGAAGGGTACTTGCCATTTAGGAGATATGCTGTTTCACATGGGCAAAGGAGTTTGGACCAGAAAAGAAAGGAGGCTATCTGTCAAACTCCTAAGCCCCTTTCTGAAAAAGAACTGATCCTGAATGCAGGAAAACCTTTCAGGTATTGAAGCATATTGAGCTCTATTTACTGCTCCTGCACTGGGACTACTGGATTTTGGAAAACCTTTTGAACTATTTGTGCTCGAAAAAATTCATTTGGCATTGGGGTTATTGACACAAAAACTGGCATCGTAGAAGAGCAAAGGATGGTCAGCCTGCCCCAGGGCAGTAGTGGCAGCAGTCCTCCAAATCCAGGAAGGAAAACCAAAATTAACCCTGGAGCAGCAACTGTTTTTGTGCCCTGTAGAGTTGTAGTGGTGTTGAAACAAAAAGAAAAAAGATGGTCATCACCAAGCGGAATGTTAACATACCAGACAGTACTGTTAGAACAAGATGACGTGGAGTTAAAAGTAACTAACCTGAATCCAGCACTGTTCTTAACAGCTGACCCATAATGAAAAGAATTGGCCCATGATTTTTTGCAGGCCGCTGGACAGATGTACTGTAGTTGAGATGATGTACAGAAGACATGGATTGGGAACTCTTAATGGATGGGAGCAGCTTTGTGAAAAATGGACTCTGAAAACTCAGTGGTAACTCAGCATGAGGTAATAGAAGCCAAAGCTATACCCCAACATATACATTGGCTCAGAAAGCAGAACTGATTGCATTGACAAGGCCATTGGAGGTCTCACAGAATAAGACTGTAAATATATGGGCAGACTTAAAATTTGCTCTTGGAGTGGTCCATGCCCATGGAGCAATTTGGAAAGAGAGGGCTGTTAACCTCCCAGGGATCCCCTGTGAAACATGGACCAATAATACAGAGATTGTTAGAGAGGGTGCAGCTACCTTGAAGGATGGCATTAATGAATTGTTAAGCTCATCAGGACAGACCCCAGTAAATCCTGGAAAGTGCCTGGCTGACAGAGCGGCCAAGGAGGCCACTGCTGGTGATGTTCTGATGATCTTATCTGAGAAATAACAGTATTTGGACAAGCAGGCTTCTGATTGTCAGGCTAAAGATGAGAAACTGGCAAAATTGTTAGATGCTGAAAAGAGTCCTGAAGGATGGTGGATTACATCCAGTAAACAAGTAATGATTCCCCAACCCCTTATGAGGAAAATTGCAGGGTAAGAACATATGGTAACTCACTGAGGAATAGAGTCTGTGGTAGAAGCATTGAAGCCTCAGGTTTTGAACATACGAATGACTGATATCATGAAAAGCATTTTTAAAAAGTGCCAAACACTTAAAGAACAATGCACATCAAATTAGATAGCCTACACCTGTGACTGTTAAACAAGGAAATTGTCCAGGAGACTATTGACAAATAGGTTTTGTTGAGCTGCCATGGCAAAAGGGCCACAAGTATTTGTTGGTACTGGGAGATACTTTTTCAGGATGGCCAGAAGCTTCTTCTTGTTGCACTAACAAAGCTGGTAAAGGTTTTGGTGAAGAAAATTATCCTGAGGTTTGCAATGTGAGTGGCAATGTTACCAGACAGAGATTCACATCATTGCTGAAATAGCACAAAGCCCAGCTAAAATGTTAGGAGGAAAGTGGGGCGTGCACACTCCATGGAGATCTTGGTTGAGTGAGAAAGCAGGAAGAATGATCCAGAGTCTAACAGAATATACTAAATCCCATGGGAAGGTGTTGTCTTCTCACCACTGATACATTGTGCTGGCAGCACCCACGACACTGGATATCACAGCCCATCTGTACCAACCTGGAGACTACCTCAAGACCTGGACTGAAGAGCCTGTCCAAGAAAAGTGGAAGGGACCGTATAAAGTGCTGCTAACCATCAATACTGGTGTGAAGGTTCAAGAAGTAGATTTGTGGCTCCTCAATTTAGGATGGTTAAAACAATTGTTTATACTTATTGTGCTGTTCTTACTAGTGATCTTGATCATTTGTTGCAATACATCCTGGTGTATAGACTAGGTCAATATAGTAAGTGCATCTGAGACTTTGAAGAACTTATATTAAAGTCTCAAACGGGCAATTTGTCACCAAACAAGTTATATTNATTTAAAAAAAGATAATGAGCACTTAATCTCAGGAAACTCTCAAGTTGCAGCCCTCATTGTAACCCACATGACCCACATGCATGCAACATGACAGTTTTCAAGGCAAGCTGAATTAGCATGGGATTTTCAGAATTCAAGGAATGATTGTCTTTTAATGCTGAGCAGCTCTTGCTTAAAGCATCACTTGAGATTGACTTCCAAAGATACCTCGGCCAAGAAGCTTGAGGTTACTTTCTAAAGGTCCGTTCACAAAGAAGCTCAGCTGCATAAAATCCTGCTGTGAGAGGAGGCAACCCAGGGCAGAATTTATCAGAGCACTGTAGGCATTTTGGCTGCTTTCCCAGGTACTACCAACTGGTCATTCCCATTTCCAATTGAAAGAAATGGGAGGAATTTGGCTTTACAAACAGACTCATAAGAGATAAGGCCAGGGACAGAGGCAAGATAGTAATAGGAGGAATTGTTCAGAAGAGCATTAGTAATTGACACAGGATATTACTCAACCAAGGCCTTGTTAAATTCCTGAACCTAGAGAAGAACAATGATTCAAAGGGGGTTGTATGTATCATGAAGTCTGTACCTTCCAAATACCTCAGCCAATGGGGAAAGGGAGAGAGTGATGCAGCCAGAAAATTAGGATAAAAAGGAGGCTGTGCTCTCCAACAGTTTAAGAGACCCTAGGGGACCTGTCCCATGGCCTTTCCCTTCATTTGGATAAAGTTATAGGACTCCCCTGTCTTGTTTTGGACACAAACCTCTGCCATCATGAATTTATCCGCACATCCTCTAGCTTTTACTCATTGCTGGCCAGCCTGGAATTGTGGAGAACAGACTTGGGAATATTTCCACATTCCTTTCCCTGGCCCTTTAAAAGACCTCTTTCTCCAGAAGAGGAAAGAACTGTTGTCCAGTGCCCAGTTCCTTCATCAGTCCCTTTCAATGTCTTCTATTCCATCAGCCACAGTCAGGGTCCACTGCTGAACAACCCTCATAAAGTCATTTCATCATGAAACGACTTTGAGTATGGTGGTTGTAATTTCTTGATACCAGAGATGGGGTTGTTGGATACCGAAAGACTATTTGAAAGTGCAAAGAGGAAAAGCACAGTACTGGTGAGTTGATATTTTAATGGAAGACTCACTGAAGGTGTTTTCCCTTCACTGAGTGGATTGGGGATCTCTACAACTAGTGAATTAAAAAACTTAAATCCAACAGCAAAATTCTCTTAAATAGGGCATTCCTTTATTACAGCGCCGGAGACATACTGGGAATTTTTTGCCATGAACAGGTCCCAGGAGACGCAGTTCCCTGGGATTTAAATACATTGTCACACTTTGGATTTCCTTACAGCCACACCCAGAGTCTGCCAGCCATATCCGCCAAGGTGTCTTCTCCAATATTGTCTTGGTGTGGAGCAGGGCTGCCATATAGTCCTTTACCTGTTATTATTTTGGTTACGGGGGGCTTTGTTACTTCATCAGAGGGTCTTAATTATTGTCTTTATCACCTGCCTTCTGGATGATCCTTCCATGTTGGCAGCTCCCAGCACATACATAATTCCCTTCTGCTGACTCCTAGTTTTTATCTTACTGTACTAAATCACTACTAAGACACTATGTTTACCTTTAGTTAAAAATAATCCAGAAATTCTTGTCTCAATAATTCTCTATTGAATTTGCTTCCATAGCTAAACAAAGCTCTATTCATTAAATTTTCTGAGGTGTTTAGATCTCTGGAGTTATTTCCTGCAGGTTCAAGTTCAACTATTTTGTAATTTTCTCAGGTTTTTAATCTTGCTCTACTGACACTAAGTTAAACACAAATTTAAATAAAAACAAAGTACAAAAACCCCACATAAATTCTTTATCTAACTAGGGCATGACTTCTTACGAAGTTTGGGGGACTTCAAGATTCTTGGCTAAATAATTCCTTTTCACTAGGTGCTTATCAGAGGTAGTGCTCTGCGCTGAGGCTGCACCGCCACAGATGCTGTCAGAGGAGCCTTTGCAAATACTTTGGAAACACCTCGTGCAATGACACACAGAGCTGGAGGGGAGCTTTCCCAGATCAAGGCCTTGAAAAAACAACTTCTTTTTTTTTTTTCCTCCCAAATACCAATCCTGGCCAGGTTTGGTTGGTCTTGGGCCATCCACAGCACAGATCCTTCTGCCTGATTGCTTGTGAGACATCAAAGAGCATCCCGGGACATGTCCCCTACTCACCGGCTGGTCTGGCCCAACCTCTGCTGGCCCTCACAGGCTCACCATGCTCACTCCAGGTGCCACACCAGGGACACACAGGCTCTGACCCTGGTCCAGGCTGGTGGCTGGCACTTGGCCTCTCTCACTCAGGTCTCCCCAGCTGCTGACACCCGGGCACATGAGGCCTCTGGTTCTGGCCCAGCTGCTGCACACCAGTTGGGGTGTCCCTCACCCAGGAGAAGAGTTAGAAATGGAGTTTAATGAAAGACAGGACAGCCTGTGGTGACAGAGCACTGGGCCAGCCCAGAGCACTGGGCCAGCCCAGACAAGTGCACTGATCAGCCTCTTGTATAAATGAAACCAGACCCTTTTATTCCTTCATCCATCCATTTTCCCAGGCTTTTTATGCCCAGATGCCCTTGATTCCTCCTTTTCTCACCTTTGTCTCCTCCCCTAAGGGTCCCATAACAGTCTGCTGCAATCCCAAAATGCTCTTCATTTGCATGGCATCATGTGTCCATAGCCCTTAGGCAGTGACGCCCAAAAGGTGCTCTACTGATGAACTCATCTGGATGGGTTTCCCACATAGACCCTAGGGCTTAGGATCTTCTGGGACATCCCTGGGAGGGGCCTGGGCAAGCTGCCCCTTCCTGAGACATTAGTGTGGGCTCCTGACCAGCCCATGGGCCTCTGTGCTCCTCTGGGCTTGTGGATATGGCTGGTGTCTCTCCTTCCTCTGCTGGGCTGGGGAGAAGCTGAGCTGGGGTGTCACTTGGACTGCCTCACCTGCCATTGCCTCCCCGTCCTCCTTCATGGGACAGCAGACAAGCTTCTTGATTGATAACCCAGCAGGTCAACTCTTCAACTCACTCTTTGGAAGCTGCTGTTTAGGTTCTCTCCTTCCTCTGAAAACAAGTGCCTCCAATTTTTTCTTGATCCCAGGTTTCTCTTTGGCCTTTTGTGAAGCGTGGAGCCTGGTGTCTACTTCTGCAAGCGACCCAGCAGAGAGGTGTGGTAGTCACTACAGAGCTCTACATAACCTGGCAGAGAGAAGTGATGAGCAGACAAGAGGGTTCTGTGTTGATTTGGCACAGCCTGGTTTTTGGCAGAGGGGAAGGGCCACAGAAGTGTCTACTGTAAGGAGCTGCTGGAAGCTTCCACCATGTCCGACAGAGTCAATCTCTGATGGCTCTGAAGATGGACATGCTGCTGGCCCAGTTGGAGAAGTTGGTAACCCCTCTGTGGTGACATATTTAAGAAGAAAATCAGAAGGATGCAGGTGCAGTTTTTTCCAGGAGTGGTGAGGTGCCACCACTGTGGCCATCCCAGCAACACGTGGCGATGCACTGATGTGGCTGCCGCCATCTTGGTGCGGCCTGCGGTAAGCCCTGCCTGTCTGGCTGCCCCTTGCCTGCCTGGCCGCCCCTTGCCCACAGCACTGCAGGCAGGAAGGCAGGGGCAGTGGCAGTGGCTTCTCCTTTCCGATGCCCTGTACGAGGAGAGGCATTAAATAGCACCAGTGCCACAGCAGCTGCCACTGCCCACGCAGTGGAGGCAGGGCCACATGGCTGGCGGTGAAAACATGGCGGGTCCCCAACGTGGAACCTAGACAAAATCAGCCTTTCAGCACTGTGGGATTCTGTAGGACTCTTTGAATTGGTGGAATTGTTGACAATGGTACCTACAAGCAGCAGTTTTTCTTCTAGTCAGAGAAGAGGAGGAAGTGAGGGCATGTGAGGGAAAACAACATGGCAGCACTAAGGTCAGTGGAAAAAAAAGAGGGGAAGGAGGTGCTCCAAGCATCAGAACCGAAATTCCTCTGCAAGTTGCAGTGGTGTAACAAATTGTCCCCCTGCAGCCCACGAGGTCCATCAGGGATGAAGAGATCCACTTGCAGCCCATAGGAAAAATGCCCATGCCGGAGCAGGTGGATGCCAAGGAAAGCTGTGATCCAGTGTGAGACCCAAACAGAGAGAGAGGGCTCCTGCTTCCAGAAATAGAGAGAGAGAGCCCTTGCCTCCAAACTAGAGCAGCCTATTCTTGGAGAACTCTACCTCATAGACGAGTGATCCACACCACAGCAGTTTTGGGAAGACTGTCCGTGGGAAGGACTCACATTGCAGCAGTTTTGGAAGAAATTTTGCTTGTGAGATTGGAACCACAATGGAGAAGTTCATGGAGAACTGTCTTCTGTGGGAGGGACCCATGGCATAGCTCTCCCTGAGCAAACAGAAAAAGATCTTAGGTGACGAACTGACCAAAATCCCCATGCTCTGTTTCTCTGTGCTGTCAGTGGGAAAGAGGGAGGGGCTGGGGGAGAAAAAAGGTGTTTTAGAGGCTTATTTTACTTCTCATTATCCTCCTCTAACTCTTAATAATAAATTTACCTCATATCTTTTAACTTGAACCTGTTTTGTCCTGTTTTCTCCCAGTCCTTATCTCAACATATGAGATCTTCATTAATTTTTTCCCCTCTCCTCTCTCCAGCTGTAGCAGGAGAGGGTGAGCAAATGACTTTAGTGGGTGCCTGGCATTTGGCCAGTGTCAAACCACAGCAGGTTCCCAGCCACAGCACAGGAGCACCAGGAGCTTGCCGGGAAAAGAGGGAGCACATGGAAGGTCAGAGCAAAGTGTCTATCAGGAGGGATTCTCAGCTGTGACCAGTTACTGGTTTTGTCTGTGGATGCCAGCAGCCCTCCAGAGCACCTTTGAGTCTGCACCAGGAGGAGGGCAGGGCAGACCCTTGTGGGGAAACTTCTGTGTGAGGCTGCTCTTCACAGCACCTGAGCTTGGCAGGGCTCCCTGGCCTGTTCAGAAGGGACATCTCATCTGCCCTCCTGGACATTTCCAGTGCCTCTTCCATGCCTTTGCAACTAAATAACTTTGACTAACTTTTCTGCTGCACCCTCCAGGGCAGCAGTGCAAAACATTAAGCAGTTTTTCCTGATTGCTGCTGGAGGGGCACACGGGGCACACGTTGTGTCATCTACCCAGCGTGGCTGTCCCATGCAGCAAAGACATGGCAGGGCAAACAGAGACCCCTAATGGAGGATGTGAATAATCACTAGAAGCCTTGGGTGTTCGTGTTACCGCGTTTTGATGAGTGGAGTGCTGGTCTTTCGGTGTGTGCAGGCTCAGAGAGGCTCTCTCACCTAGGTCTTGCTATAAGTCTGTCTCCTTTGCAGGAGTTTTGGGTGCACCGTGTGTCTTCTGCCTGGGAAAAACCCACACCATCAGTTGGTCACGACACTTAGTATAGCCCTTGTCATTTAAAGTGAATTGTGCTAGTTTAATCATGCTGTTACTTGCTGGATGGGTTTCCAGAACAGTATAAAAATACCAAGAAGAAAGAGAAAAGCTAACTGCAAGATGAGCAGAGGCAAGGCACCTCATTTGCAAGAAAAGGGAAACTATTCTTGTTCTTTCTGCTGTTATTTAGTCTCATGACACAACATATCAAGACCGGTAAGAGCAACACAGCTGTTAATACTGATGTGATGATGACTGTGCTCTTCTGAACATCTACAGAAAGAAACCAGTAAGTTCACACAGAACATGAAGTGATGCCAGTATGTTTCTGCTGTCCTCTTCCAGGGGCTGGGACCAAGAGTGCCACATTCAGCATTTTGTGCTTATTTATTCTTTGAAGGAGAGAAAGGAACAGTGTAGATGAAAGATTATTTTATGTTCTTAAATAAATACTGATAATGTCTCACACTTCCATGGTATCAGGTTGTATCAAAACCCAGAACTTTTACTCTTGATCTGTTTGTGTTTCTTTTTCTGAAAGA